>JAQIXX010000118.1:0-93105 GCA_034700605.1 Willowsia nigromaculata | reverse complement strand
CATTCATTTCATTATGCTAACAAACTCTTCTTCTTTTGCACACATCAGAAAACCAAAAAAGAAGAGAATCTTATGCCACCACACGGCTTCCTTTTGTGCTCTCTCTTTCTCTTTGACTTTTTTTTTTGCAATGAGGAAGAAGAATATATTGTTGGATGGTGAATCATCTTCTCTTGATATGATCGTGAAGATGATGCTGCTGAGGAGAAAAAGGGAAAATAAGATGACAAAATCGACCAACAGTATGGATGGATACTTCCTTTAAGGAAGTTCCTTAAAGTAAAACTGGGAAGCCATTGTAAGAAGGAGAGCTTCCAGTGAAAAAGCTGAAACGGCAGCATGACAGGATCACATTAAAATAATATTAAAATCCGTTCTACTTTAATAAATCATTACTTTTCATTGATATTATTTAATTTCGGTTCCACGGAGCATAAAAAGCTTACACCTAAGTACGTTATGTTGTTCATAATGTAAGACAATTTCAAACAAAGACAAGAGTAATTGTTTATTGTTGCTTCTCTCCCACTTCTAGAATTTCATGAAATATTTCCAATCCAAAAATTTAAATTTGACAAACTTGGGGTCACATAACGATCATCTATAAGAGCATTTTCATCAATTTTTGAAAATAAATTTCGCATCATCATACTTGACGTGTGTATAAAGATTAAGTGTGCTAGTCCACGTTTGACATCATAAGTGGCTGTACACACTGTACAGTTAACATAAAAAGCATTTACGCGCATGCAAGCATACAAACGATGAAAACATGAAACATCATCTCGTAAGTGTCACAAGATCATCTTTATCTTCAAAATGCAAGTATCATAGCATCATCATGTGGTGTGCTGCATCAGTACTTGGTACTCAAAACATCATTTTATAAAATGGCATATTCTATCGTTCCAAAAGAAGGAGTCAATTCTTCCAGTAACATCACATATTGCAGGTTTGCATGCATACTGACTCATTGGAAATTTATCATGATGATCATATTATGAACTGGTTATTTACATTGCCGGCAAATATTTTTCTGCTCCAAAACGTAGGTAGCGATATACAGATGAAGAAATAACATTCCTACTCCCAATGAACAACTGTCAGGGTATATTCTTCCTTCTTTTTGTGAAATGTAGGAAGCTGAAATCATATAAAACCAACAGTGTTAAATGCATGATCAATCTTTTAGATTGGAAGTACTTACCTTTAAATCATCCTTGGAGTACTTTAGACGAATGCCGTAATTGGCACAAATTTTCCTAAGATAACGACGATATATGAAAGTCATGACCACGACTGCCATGACAATTATAATGATGTAAGTTAATATTGGTGGGGTTGGAAATCTCAAAGTGACGGCGATATCCATTTCTTTATCAATCTCTTTGCTTAAGTCTGGATACAACTTGGTAAACTTAAAACTTCAAAAATCCTTAGTTTGAAATCGTTTTTAAAAACTTGTGTGTAAGAACAACTATCCTCTGGCACTTCTCAAACACAAGTGAGAAACATTCCAGCGAAGCAGCCTTTTATATGAGAGCCGTCTATGAAATTATTTTATGGCTTGGAGTTCCAAAATTTGGAATTCCAATTTGTATTTCCAAATTTTGAAATTTCGATTTGGAACTCCAAAACTGGGAATTCTACCTTGAAACTTTGCAGTCTATGTACAGATGAATGAACTTGGTCACTCCAATTTGTAATTCCAAATTTTGAAATTTCAATTTGAAAGTTCCACATCAGAATGAGAATTGCTAAAGTGGCTCAAGCTTACTGGCCCGTGTCAAAAACTTCCAAAAGGTATTCTGCAACTAAATGGGTATTGTGGTTGATGAAAAAGCAAATGTACAAGTTACAGTTAGTATTGCAAATGGTTTAATGCATATATGTATTATGCTGTTAAAATGTTCACCAATCTGGGAATAAAATAATGTAAAATAAAGTATGAAGTTAACAAATTATCAATGCATTATTAATTCATTTTATAATTCATTTATTAAGTCAATTATCAATTGCTATAATATTATGCTTTAAAAATTAAGAAAAAGACTACAGTACAGTATTTATAGGTACGTTTATTACAATATTACACTTCTATTATGTAAGGTTTTACCTTTGGCTTTGTTCTGAAGCCAAGTATGTGTAAGAGTAAATTTTTAAACTTACTCTTACTTACCAATATACCAAATTAAAACCACAGTAGCTGTAATTATTAATAATATCCATATAATCCAGGGATCTGATGTGACCACTTTGCTAATTGCACTAATTCCTTCTGCTATTTCAGCAATGGCACGAAATATTCCTGCAATGGCGCGAAGTATTTGTGTAATGAATCCAAATATTGTCACGATTTCTTTTACAACGGTTGCGATATTTTTTACTTGTGATATGATCGCTGAGAAAGTACTAGGGTTGTCCATTTTAATTTGTTTGAACAAGGAACCGCTTTGAAATTGGGGATGAATATTTTAACAGCGTCAGAGTAATAGATTTTTACGATTACAAAAATGTAAATCGTATCTGAGATCGTGTCCTCTATATATATGTTATACCCAATTTAATTATAATTAATTAAAACAATTTGGAATTCCAAACTTTGGAATTTAAATATGAAATTAGGTATATTAGTGTATGCTTTGTGATCATATTTAAATAGGATACAAAAATTGGATTTGGAATTAGTAATTTTAGATGTGCGTAGCGACATTGGTATTGATATCTTCTTGAACGATCCATATATTAATAAGTTTTTAAGCCGAATTTGGGAATAACATTTTGGAACTTTTAAAGATGTGCTTCCGTACGTGGATAAAAATAAGAATGACGTCATTTTATGCAACTACATGCACATATTATTGTTTCATTCGAATTATGGCCTAATTATAAATAAGAAACGAAACTACATACTTGACTTTTTATTCGAAAGATAAAACCAAAACTAAGAAATGACCAGTTACATTTTAACTTTCCAAAACTACTTCCCCCACTACATCGTCATTTCCATCATCATCTCAAATCTAACATTTTTTTCAAATCCCTGTTTCCAAAGAACAAGAATCAAACGACAAAGAAGAATTGTCTTTCCATTTTCCCCATTTGTTCGACAAGTTTGAATGTTGAGAAAAAAGTGGAGGAAGACGGAGAAAAAATAATAATGTTTTATTATAGATCTTTTTTGTGTAAGGTGTCACTGCCTCACTTCAATAAGTTACTTGAATGCTCCAACAATATATTTATGTATCATATATTTCACACACACGCATAAAGCAAACGGCAACATTTCCTCTCATTCTTCTCTGGGAAACGCTTGTCGCCCAAATGTAGAAAAAAAAACGAAAAGGATTTCAATGGTACGTTGAACCATAATAGGAGTAGTGGCATGGCCTAGGTATCAGTTTATATAGAGAAATGGGTTGATTTATTGCCCTGTCCGTATAATTCTTCCACACTTGAATGAAAATCATCAATAGGTTTGATATTGGAATGTGATTGCAAAAAAATCTATATTGATTTCCTATTACATATATTGATAACTTGGCTATATGATTATTATTATGAAGAGGCAGCACTCAAGACAAAAACGGGGGAGTTCTTTTTTAACCCATTTATATAAAAAGAAAAGAAGATTGAGATGTAATGCTGCAATAATAATGCAATCATGAGATGATCATTGTGTGAGCAATACACAGCACTAGATTTAATGCATCATCACACACCAATATATCTCATCGATGAAAAAAAACAGTCTTTTAATCTATGTCCCTCTCCTTGCATTATTCACTGTTGCAACAAAAAACTCAATTTTCTCAATGGTGTAAATGTAAATGATAGCGAGGAGGAGACAATCTAGGAGTTCAGAGTTGAAAGGGTTGATCGCCGTGAATAATCGGTTGGAAGAATTGAGATTTTTAAAGAGTATGAATTATTGATTATGATTATTATTATGGTTATTAGGTTGCATGGGTTTGTTGAGAATTGAAATGCATGAGTTGACTTAAAGGGTTTGGCTATGTGTTGTACTGCATTCCTCTCTTGTGGAAATTTATGTCAAGTACTTGCATGCCATATTATTCAATAAGATTCATTCATTTTTTTAGAATAAAAGGAAACCATGGAGAATACAAAATGGAGTTGAATCTCGTGATGTCTATATCATGACATTATTATGTATGTACATTTTTTTTGGCCAATTCTGCAATGAAATATATTTTTCCACGTGGGATCCGTAATTGTAATAGAACGGCAGAGAAAAAATAATACATTTGCAGTTCACATGATAAACTATATATTTTAAATATGCTTTTTTCATGTCGCCATTCATATTAAATCTATGGGATATTTGTAAGGAAAGGTATAATGCAATTGCAGTAAATGGAACCAAGACAAGAGCAGACAGCAACGTAGACAGACATCCTTTCCGTTTCCATTTATTTCTTCTCCTTTTTTTCTCCAGTAGTGTGTCTACCGGTTACACAAAAAAATTTTTGAGAGCATATCTCTGAAATCCTTTGGCCGATGAAATATCTTAATAGATTTTTTTTTCTCAGGCGAAACAAAAAATAAGAAAAGCTTAGGATTCTCAGAGCTGTCCTTACTAAACTCACTAAACAAGAAAGAAAAGCAGGAGAAAAGTTTGTGAAGAAGAAAAAAAGGCAACCGATTCCATAAAATGTATGTACCTATATGTGAAAGTTCAGGAAATGAAGAGAAACGTACACATGCATTTTCTGCATTTCACTTTCTTTTAGAATTGGATCTCTCACTATTAGTATAATTTCTTTTCAACTTTTTTTTTTAAAAAGGGTACCAGTAACTTTGAAAAGTGACTAAGATTTCCAACTCTGGTAGAAAGAAAGGAAGAATCAGAATCTGGAGAAAAAATGTGGAGCGGTGACAGGAGCAGCTTTATATGTATTTTTTTTTTCGTTTCTATTCTTCACACTTACAAGAGACTCTAAACTCTCGATAGATCTATGGGAAAAGTCTATGAAATGTAGATACATAATTATATTTTTTTAGTATACCTACTAAAACATGAGCGAATCTATATAGTAGTTGTCGTCTTCATGAGAATGTGAGTAGGAGCAGAATGGAAATTGTCGTTTGTTGTCTTGTGAATTGGTTGGATGGTCGTCGGTCTTGGTCTGACGCCATTGAGCCCTGTACTCTTCCGTTATGTTCTCAACTCCTGCTGCTGCTTCTTCCCTGCCGTTGGTCTTGAGAGAGCATTTTCTTTCTTTCAACTGAACATCAGGTCATTTAATTGTGCCCGACTCCAGCGGGACTAAAAGAAAGAAAAAAAGGAGGAATATAAAAAAAATCCAAACAGTCAGGTCCAACTCTCCTCTCGTAGCAAAAATACACATAGAGAGAAAATGCAGGAAGATAGGTATGTATGCAATATAAATTTTCTATAGGTAGAAAACATTAAAATGAAAAAAAAGATGTGCAGGAGGCAGGAAGAACAAGAAGGAGTAGAGGACCTTACAACTGTTCCTTCTCCTTTAAAAAAAATCGATAACCATTTCTCCTCATTTTCCCTCTTATCCTCAACTTTTTTCTCTCTCTTTCTTCTTCCTCTACGACCAGTACTTCAACTTGTTCCCATGGTGTCGTTTTCATTGCCCATTTTACAGTGACAATTGGCAAGGCAGTGTGTGTGTGCTTATATGTATGTTTAAGAGGAAGCAAGGAGAAGACTGCTTTTTTCGTTCCCCTTTTCTCTTTCTCTCAGAGTTGTCCTTGTCTTATGTCGTGCTCATTTTCAAGAGTTTCTCCAACATGTTTTTAAATAAAAATAATAAAAAACGGAAGAAAAGGTTGGAGAAAAGAAGGAAAGAATAAGGCCAGGCCAGACTAGACCATAGAGAAAGAGAACACACAAAAACCAACAAAACCAAAGAAAAAAGATGCCATGCATGACTACATTTCTTCAACTGGAGAGAGAGACTGGAAGTCTATAGTTTGAATTTATGTAAGGGCTCTATATATACACTTGTGTGTATGATGATACATGGAAAAGTTCCAGAAAAGCAAAAAAAGGAGAAAAAGTAGGAAGAAAAAGGGACACGGGAAAGTGGAACTTCTGCTACCACTATCGTGACTACTGTGAATACTGTAAACTTAAGAAAAACTGTGACTCTCACACTGTCGCTTTCTTTTGCACAAGTAGGAACTGAAAATCATCTTGTGTAAAAATGCTTGTGTGTGTGTATGTGTGTGAACATAAAAGCTGCACAAAAGACACACTGTTTTGAAGAGAGAGAAAGAAAAGGAGAGAAGTAGGTTTTCAGAGAGGGAAAGAGATTTGAAATATTTACACAAACGATTTCTTCTGACACTCTTGTAAATCCTGTGGGAGCAGCAATTAAGGCCGAGACAGTTTAACGGGATATCAGAGTGTATAAATTAGATTTCGAGAGAGGGAGCCCAAGTATACAACTGATGCAGAAAAGCATAAGGTATGATCATCACCAGAGTCATTCTCAGCTTCATCGTCCAATGGCAAGATGAGGAAGGGAACAAATCTCTACAATTTCTTCATCTTTTTTTCAAGGAATTTTTTCTTTCAAGGAAAAAACCTGG
Source organism: Willowsia nigromaculata (assembly GCA_034700605.1). Taxonomy (NCBI): domain Eukaryota; kingdom Metazoa; phylum Arthropoda; class Collembola; order Entomobryomorpha; family Entomobryidae; genus Willowsia; species Willowsia nigromaculata. Next base: position 86,514 of record JAQIXX010000118.1, on the reverse strand, counting down.
TTCATTCAGAGTCGCAGAGACACATACACACAACTCACCTTGCCACCTACCCACCTTCTAACCAAAAATATTAATACCAAGAGTTGCCAAAGGAATGCCTTACATTACGACGGGTACTCTATATAGTCATGTAATTGTAATGAATAGCTTAGGTAAATTATACGCTGGGTTTGCTCTACTCTTGTTTCCTTCATGTTTCGGATGCCTCCACATATTGGATAGTAATTCTCAAGGGAGGCGAAATAAAGATTTCTGTCAAAGAAGAATAAGAAGGTGCACATATTTTTGTAGAAAAAAGTGTCACTCGTAGTATCTACACATCTATATCGTTTCCCTATTGTGTATGTAGTTTTTAGTAAAATGTGCAAACATTTCCCTTGAAATCTTCAGCTTTATCCTACACCTAATCTTCTGTAATCCCATAAAAATTGCTGTGGAGAAGCGAGAGGGATATGAGATGGCATGTGGTCTTCTTCTCAAAGGAATTATAAGCTTTCGAAAAAAAAGAAGGGGAAATAAATGAACATGAAAACATGCAACTAATGCTACCCGACTACTGGGACTTTTTTTTTGCACCCAAGCATACTTACAAAATAACCGCATTACTACTGCTAAGAACTTAAATCACAAAAAGATACAGTAGAATAGTTTATCCATAAAATAGCAAAAAAGGCAGGCTGGTGGTGATACTCCCTCTTGTTCTGATCTACTCTCCATTCATTATTATCGGATGACCATTATTCCTTTTTTTTCGCTGTCTACCTAATCATGAAAAAAAGATGGAAAATTTAGGATTATGCTTTTCACAATCCGCATTTGTACTTTTGTTCAATTTATTTGATATTTTTTTTGTGTGTACAATATTTTGTAATCTGATCTCACCTACAAAATTCTGTCTACCTGGTAGTAATATCTAGAGCCGCTGTGTAGGTGGCATTCCGATAATACTCTTGACACGACGGCAAATGAGCAAGTTTGTTTATACGAGAAAGATAAGCTGTCTCAGGGCGAAAAGGTAATTGCTATGATTGTTATTGTGAATGTCACCGTCACCAAGACTACACACACATGTATCAATGTCATCTTTATCCCTTTTCCTGTCAACATCATCATGACAACGAAGAGATGATCATCATTACTCAAACTGCTAATCCGGAAATTGACACGAATATTCTGATAGCATATTATGCATTTCTATTTGAAATTCTTGCAGGGATTATTGTTATTATATGTTTTGTAATGTAAATTGTGCGAGTATTGTATTACATGTGTATATAATTTCCATAAATCTAACATGTTTTTTGCTTCGATTTCAGATATCCTCAGAAGGAGAGACGCTTAGGCGGCTTGAGTCAACCAGAACAGGATATATGACAAGCAGGTAAGCAAAAATTTACTATGAAATCTCATCATCACCATCATCACCACTGCCGATTCTACTATTGCTGATGAAGAGGATTGATAATGATAATCGTTTCTTCTTCTTTTTTGTCTTTCTTTTTATCCTCTTGGCTTCCCTTGAAGCGATTTCGGTTGCAAGTATAAAAAATATATCAATCTTGTGAATGAATACGAAACAAGTTTCTCATCATGAGCAATAATGCAACATCATCAACAACAAAAATCAGTCTTGTCGACATCGTCCTCCTCCTCCTAATCATTTTTTTTCTACTTTTTCCCTTCGTTTGAGTCTTTCTACCTATCTGTCTCTTCTTTTGTTTCATTCTTGATTATGTCATCGTACTCAACCACATGAAATGATTGTGATGGGATGGTGGCATGGCAAGGTGGTGGTGGTGTGGTTGATGAGAGATTTTTAAAAAACATGTTGCTTCAGCGTACATACCTTTGCAAAATGCATTTGTAAATTAGCTAGCAATTTTTTTACTCCTACCATTGAAGAATTATTAACAAGCAAATATGTGCACCTCCGGTCATTAATATTCATTAGGACAAAGCAAGTGAATCTGTACTATGAAAAATTAAATACAAGTCATTACAAAGAAATAAATTAACATGAGAGAGGGCAGTGTGCAGAAGAGCTTTTAAGTACAGTTGTTTTCTTACACGTGGACTTGGTAATCTTCTGCCGGTCTCTATATTATTATTATCGTCTTACATTAAGAATGCACATGTGTACACTTCTCTTGTTCTCATAATCATCATCATTAAATCATGTTTTTTTCGAAAGTGATGTTGTCGTTGTTTGTGGTAGTTAATTAGGCCATTGCAATAATATTATGATTGTCATCCAAGTAAGTAGCAAAAGCAATGCAATCATCGTCCTCCTCCTCCCTCTTCTTCCCATCAGCATATCGTCCTTATATTGTCGGTCACTCAGTTATCATCACAGTTGTGTGTGTGTGCATACCTGTAATTATCAACATTATGCTCCCATTGTCATCATTCTACTCATCTTTCATAGGAAACTACATCAGAGCAGAAATATTTAGTGAAAGAGAACACAAGAGTTCGTTAAGATGGAATGTAAAAATAACATGATGAAAAAACAAACAAACACGTAACCATATTAGTTATGCCTGTTTTTGCACAAAAACCACTATTGCAACCCTGAGAGGTAGTTACTGCCAATAATTAATGTTTTTCAAGAAACGGCAGATGTTCATTTTGAGATGGCTCAATTCACTTTCCATTCATCAGACTACAAGGCAATAAGGGAGGGGAGTAGAATAGAAGTAGCAGTTTTTTTGAAAGAGACTTTGCTATTATTATTTTTAGATTGCCAACAACACTTTCACTGCTAGTGTCCAAAAATATTTTTGGCGATGATGAGGATGATTCATGGCAGCATATAAAAAAGTACACAGTATTGTCGAGTAATGCATATTATTATTCATATTTCTTAAATCATGATGATTCAACATGACAGGCAGATGACAGCTTATGCTTTTGTCTCGTCACTATCTACCATTTAAATTCTTGTACTGCTCATCAGTAAGGAGCATTTTAGTGGTTTGGTTTGGGATATGTAGGAACATAAGGACAATTTTTTTTTGCAGAAAATGGCAATTACACCATGTATCTTAGCGTTTTTTATGCTCCATGGTTTTAGTGAGGAAGAGCGTTTAATTTTTGAGAATATTTTTTGGCATGGTGGTTGATGATGATGAGTATACAAGGAGTAAATGGAAACTCACGTGTTAATGATAACAGTTTCTTAGTTTCTTGCATTATTATATTACCACCAGTAAAACTGCAAAAGTAGTAAACATTCAAACAGAAATTTCAGAAAGGAGCGGAAACGATAATTGCGCAGGGTTCTAGTAGACTTTGCGTCTAGTCTCTAGACAGACGAACGAGCAAAAGACTGGCATGAAAAAAAAAACTATCCTATTTCCCGAGCTAATATGCACCCACACCAAAAAACTCTCAGGTATGTATGTATACCTATGTAAACACATATTATGCCTTTTTATCTGTTGTGTTCGCGCACGACGACGACGTTACGAACGTCGTAACTGCAAGAACTTAATTACTAAAAGGATTGTTTCACAACTCCTTTTTATATATTTTCCCCCTTCTTTTACTTCGCAATTTCTCTATTCTTGCTACCAAGAAGAGAGTTACTAGCTTCCCATTAGTCTTCTTCTTCTGGTCTGGTTGAGAATTTTATGGACTTTTTTTGCTGCCTTGACTAGGCACTCCGTTATTGTGAAATACGAGGAGAAGTAGAAAAGGAAAGATGATAATAATGATGGGAGTTGGTAATAGAGAGCTGTGTAGAAGGATAATGTCGAGGAAAACGAGAGAGAGAGAGGAAAAAAAGTTGAAAAGAGCAACTAAAATGTTTTATTTAGACCAGTTTTATCACGACGACTACTGCGAGAGTGTGAACGAGACAGATTCATCTCGCCAAAATATTTTCTTTTAAGATTAGATTGAGGTGATGATGATGATGATGAGATGCATAGGTATATATAGTGTTGTGTTTAAAGAGTCAACATGGAAAAGGAGAGAAAAAAGATTTTGAAATGAGTGAAATGAAAAGAGTGTTAGAATGCATGTGCAATCTGGTGTGGAGGTGGAGAGAGAGAGGGATTCCTTTGAAGTGGAGAGAGATTTTCAGCCGGTTAGGTTTAAAAGTGATTCCTCTAAGTAGTCTAGATGACGATGAGGATGATTATAAGATTGGAAATGATCAACATCATGATGATATACTAGTTGTAAATGCATTAACTGCTTTTAACTCGTTTCATCTTTCTTCTTTGTCGTATTTATCATTAGGCATTCACATATAAAGTTCGTGTACACCAATCCTTTTTATGAGTTTGTTGGAGGAGAGCTCAGCAAAAGAATCATTTTCGCATTTCGACCTCCATCCCAACTTTTACTTGTTTCACTTCTCAAGTGTAAAATGGAGCATTCCTATTTGCCATACAAGTGCAAACCCTTTCTATTCCTTTTTGGTCGACAAAAGGAGAAAGAAAGAGAGGGTAGCAGATGCAATATATATTTTATTTATTGTTTGCACAACCCAGCCAACCAAACCATTATCCTCTCTGCCATTCCTCTGGTTTGATTCTCTTCTCTCTAAAGACGTGCTTTTGCCCATCAACAAAATAAATCAGTTTATTTTGTAAGTGACACCGGGTGAATACTCCTTTTAGGTATTCATAAAGCCAAACATGCAAACATTCTCACAAACGCCAAGTAATTTTATCAAATGAAAATTAACAGTTTGCAATAGTAGCACACTCAAACGCAAGGATAAGAAGGAAAAGGGAAAATTTCGCTTTTAATTCTTGAAATAAATGCTACACACTATTATTATTATGATCAAACAGAAAGAGAGAGTGAATAAAGTGATGAGAACGGGACGCCATTTCAATCTCCTTTTTCTTCTTTTTTGTGCCAATTTACACAAGGGATAATAGTAGGCTCAACTCAAATTCTCTTCCCTTTGTACAGTCTACCGTAAACATTGCAATTATTATTATTGTTAACTACATGCTCTCTAGCAACTAAAAAATATGTGCTCCTACTTTCGGATCTAGAGATTTTAACTGCAAACAGTAGGATCATTACTACCTTACCACCAATCTTCATTCTTCCTTTGTCCCTGTGTAATTCAATTCTTCTCTTGTGTCGTGTATATTATATGGTAACGGTGACGTTGACAACGACATCCGCAAGACCAACGTCACCATACTCACTATTCTCTCTCTGACGACAAGATGAAGATGGGTTTTTGTTTATGGGCAATATTTGAGAGGAGATGGTGAAACGCAAATAAATGCTTTTAGTCCTGGTTCACTGGCAAGAACCAACATGCCATTCCTTTTTTTCATCTATTATCGTCATCAAAGATTTTTCTCTTGCCAGTTTCGTTGACACCGACACCACCGATCTTGGTCTGGTATTTGCAGTTATAAAAAAGAAAGGAATGAAAACAATATCAATCCCTTTATGGTTTCAGTTCTCACCATCATCTCCAAGGCTGCTGCTTTTCTCTTCCAAATGCGGTAGCAATATAGCCTCACCAACATTGCAATACAAATAAAACATGCTATTAGGACAAGAGATGAGAGAGTGGAAACTGGTGTAATTTGCCATTTTCTATTGATAGAAAAGTAGCAGTAATAGCTCTCCTACCATAACATCAAGGGTAAATGAAGCCTAGAAATTTTTTAAAGAGCCGCATAAAAATCAGAGGTAAAAAACTAAGATACAAGTGTGTTCGTACTAAAATGGCGATACTCAAAGAAACCACAAACTGACCACTACATTCTCACATAGGTAAAAGGTGAGAAAAAAACCTCAAAAAATATATATACCACAACCATAACAGCTTATATTGGTATATATTTCACATTTTCTACTAATGGCAGCATAATAGGTACATAAAATCAGTTGTTGAAAGACTGACAATTTATGTTTCTAAGAAAGGATTTATTGTGGATCGTATAGTTTTTTTTAGGTAGCATGAAAAAAGTACGAGTGTGTATTCGTCTTCAAGAAATAAGTAGCCCACACACACAACAAGAAATTGTCATCGCAGAGCTCTCTGGAAAAGACATAAAGTGATCTCTATTTTCTTTGCTTCACCGCGCTCCACAACTAACTACATAACTATTTATACTTGGTTGAAAATAAAACTAGAAAGATTACATGTACATTTTTGTACACAGTTTTCTTCTTGTTTTCACATCTCCAAATATCATTGCTGTAGTTAGTCAGTTGTTTACCATTTTTTTAATCCCTTAAAGTTGCTGCGTAAAGAAGAAGAATTACGTGTTGGTGATGTTGATTGTTCATTGGAGATGTGCTTAAAGGAAGCATAAAAATGTACTGTTTACACAATAAAATATAAGCTAATGTCTCCACCACACACATGGGCTGATGGAATGACCATAATAAACCATTCTGCCACCTACATAGCTCCAGTTTCAGAGAAAGAAGCAATTTTATTATTCTTATTATCACTTCTATTACCTAAATACATAAATAAATAAATGAGCAGTTCATACATATTTCTCCCATTCTACTCTCAAACTAGACCCATATTTTAAAGTACATAAACTAGAGTATTTAGATTTGCCTCGTGGAAAAATACAAGTTCAAAATCCGTTTTTTTATTTGGTCACATTTTATATGATTTCAAATCTAGAAGTTCATGAAAAAAAAAATTGAATTTTTCATCTTATTTTTAACCCTTTCTCATAAAAAAGGCGACATGCACATATCACATAGGAAAGCCGTCATCATTTTTGTGTTTTGTTGCTATTTTTGGCTAAAAAAAAGAAAGAAAAAAAGGTAAAGCTTTATAAGCCCTCTAGTGAACGATTCAAGTTGTGCTGCAAATGGGAAATGTATGGAAGGAAAGCTCTTTGTTTCGTGTGCGTGTTGTTGCTGTAGTGAATCTAGACGGTGAGTTTTTTTTTGCTTTTAAAAAAGAACTCGCGTTACTTTTCCTATAACTCACACGGAAACAAGACACATTGGTCGGTATACAGATGGTCAATGGTCAGCCCATAAAGTATCTCCAGCTTAAATGCTCAACGGCACGGCAGAAGAATAAAAAAAAGAAGAGGTATGGCTTTTCTATAAATAAAAATAAAAATCGAACAAGTTGAGTCGACGATTGTGTAGCATAAACGCGATTTGAGAACAACATGAGCACTAACGCCAAGAGAAGAATGGTGAGATCGTCGTGATGCCGGTTGGTCGGTCGGCGCACAAGTCGAAAACAGCACTCAACGTATAAATTAGGGCCGTCGTGATGATGAGGATGTGTGTGTCTAGAAGAGAAAGATCCAAATTGTTTGGTGCTAAGTTTCCACTGTCGGAATTTCCTTTTTTTTTCTTCTTCTTCTTCTCCTCCGCTCTGGTTTACTTTTCAGGTCAAAATACATTTTTTATCGGTAAAATCCCTTCAAGGACTAATAGTAATAATAAATACTTGTAAAAACATAAGTAATAGTGTAAAAAACAAGACCGCTCTATAATAATAATTTATATCACGTATTTTCTTACTCCTCTCTCCTGTTTCGTTCTTTTTCTTCTATTTCTCTCTAAAAATAACAATCATTCTAGCAAAACCACAAGGAATAAGGGAGAGAAGGAAAATGGAAAGAAACAAGAGAATAAAGTGCAATAATATGTTCTCACTGACTGATTGCTTTTTTGTAACATACCTAACTGCCATTTTGTCATGCAACCGTTGAAACGCTTCTGCTCTTTTCTGATTTTTCGGGGAATATTTTCTCACTATAGGAAACATATTGTTTGTGTGATATTATTACATGCACACATTATGCATTTCATTTATAAATCTGTCAAAAAATATGGCCAAGGATTGCATGCATGCATACATGCAGATATATTTTATGCTTCCCTGAATACAAACTAAATGCATGGATCATTAACACACACACGCGCTTGCACAAAGAAAACACGGAAAAATAAAGCACAAGGCTAACATCATCACCAATCATATCATATCCAGTTGATGTTCTAAAAACGGTAAAAACAAGTTTTTCCTGGACAAATGGCACATTTGTCGAATGACTCAGCAAGAAAAAAAAAGAAACACCCATTTTTAATTTTTTTTTCTTTCTCTATCGCTGAGACAGATGAGGTCGCTATATATAATATTTGCTATCATCATCACGATATGATAATCATCGTAATAACAAGAGACTTCCTACACAATAATTCATGATCATTCTAATTGTCATATAAAATACGGTGAGAGGTGATATGGCTGAGAGAAGTGACACAATAGCTGTTTTTAATGTTCCGTATAGAGTTACAGGATGCAGGACAGGACACACACACAAACACTTAAGAATACAAAAAAGGTGTTACTTCGAAAGAACACAAACACAGTTTATTATTTTTATTATTCCCTTTGGTTTTTCTCTACATGATGTGTAATGTACCTCTCCACAATATGTCTTTATTTAAGAGAAAAATTACAACTCAGTCATGCGATAAGTGCTCATTTTTTTTTGGTGAGTACACTGGTGTAAAAGTGCATTATGATTTTAGGTGAATTGTGTGTGTGTGCGCAGCTCATATTATCATCATGATGATATATGGAAATTACTCAAAACGTATGAGAGCACACATGGCAAAAAAGGTGGTGGGTCTGTGTTCGGGACGTCCTTTCATATTTTTCGTGTTCCAAGTTTTCCTTCCATGTTGGATCGCATGTTTCATTGAAATTACGTCATCTTCATCAACACCCATCATCCATTCTTCTGTGACGTGCAAATGAACATTTTGCTGCTGAGCTTGATATTAAATTATATTTTTGGACAATGAGTACCTACCTATAGACGTCATTTGTAAGTATGTACCTTGTACTAATGTGCATTGCTACTGCTACTAAATGGTAATGGTACTACATACCCGGGCACTACTAATAATCAACTTTTTTTTACACACATGGGTGCATGCAATCCATGCACATTTCATGTTACATTATTTGCCTCTCTCTCTTTCCCAGCATTTTTATTATGCAGGTATTTCACCATGACAATAACAATACATGACCCAAACCTACTTTCAATGAACTCCCGAAAAAAAATCTCTTTCTTGAACAGAGCGCTCGACAATCCGATAAGTTTATTATTATTGTTATTATCGGATCCCTTTTTATGTCCTTTTTATATGCATGTTTAGTACCGATGATTGTACAGCCTAGTATACAGTTTTTATCCGTATTTTTACCAATGCATTCACACATAAAAATCTCCATTATTCCTGGATAAAGAACCATTAGGGAAAAATAGAAATAAAACGGGAAAACCAATAATTGAAAATGAGCTGTGAAGAGGATTTTACAGATTTCCTCCACTTTGTTACATTACTTTACTTACCATTTTATTATTATTATGAGCTTAAAAACATACCTCCACCTACTGCATGCATGATCCTCAAAATTCCTGGAAGCAGCAGCAGCAGCAGCACTCGAGAGAAATAAGTGTATTATTTTCTTGGCATTATGTAAACCATCCACATAGAATGCCGCACGACGGCCAACCTACTTTACTCAAAGTCCTTGCTATTCAAATTCATTGATTATTTCATTCATTCAGTGAAAGAGCAGCAGAAACACTGCATTTTCTTTCCTTCATCTTGACAATATGAAATTTTCCAGTTTTTCATGGTACCCTGTGCAACGCACACATGGGGAGAAACACAGTGGGCATTTTCCCTAAACTTCTCTACATCTCCACCTCCTCCTCCTTAACAAACTTACTCAATTCAACTCCTCATATTTTTTACGTTTTGGGTGCACTGCCAACAGAAAATAGAGGAAAAAAATAGGATCTAACTTTTTCTCTCTACAAAAACTCCATCGTTTACTAGAAAACAAAAGCAGAAGAAACGGAGAGATAAAGATGGAGAGAAACAGCAAACTTTTATTTTTGAAAAAAAAGTCCCATTCTTGCAGCAACTGCAGTAAAAAGTGGTTGTGTATGTATGTACATATATACATAACAGTATCGATTGCCCACATAAGTGCAATTCCAGGGCATTCACAAGTACATGGAAAATTATAAGAAAAAAATGTACACAGAGAAGGAAAAAAAACATGGGAGAATGCAATGCAGTTTCCAAATCCTTTGATCCATTATTAATCTCTTTCCCTACACATATTTTTTTCTTCCTTTGTTATACGTGTTTTATGGTGTTTGCTGGTAACTCAAGATCTATTGAGAGAGACACATAGGCATATATGGACATAAATAGAGGGAGACTGTATTACAGGGATTTTAACTCTTAGTTTAGTAATCACCCATTTTTTCACACCCTTCCTTCTCCTCACAAACAAGAAACAAGACAGAAGAATGGACTCTGGCTATGTGAGAAAATAAGCGTACATATAAGAAAAAGACGGATGTCGTCTACATGGATATTTGGAAGAGAGAATGATGAGAATTGGTAGTGGTGGTGGTGGTGCCATTATTCCATTATTGTCCAGCACACACAGTTACACGAAGGGTTTAAGGTTTCACACCACCAGGAAAACCATATACTCTATACCGTTGTTATTATTACGCTTTTTTTGCATTGTTTAGGTGTATGAGTATATGTGCGATCATAATAACATAATCATCAGAGTCTCTATGTCTTAATGTATATAGAGCTGAAGTTAGAGGACAGTTCTTTCGTCGAGGTTCTCTACTGATGGCTCTCTCACTCTCTCTGGTCGGGAGTTAATGTTCCTCGTTTTATTTCCTTCTTGTGTGAGAGGGAGTGTGTGTATTTGAGTGAGTGCACGGAAGATAAACGAACCTTTAGGAGGACATTATTAGAAGGAAAAAGGAAGTAAGTAAAATGAGATGAGAGAGAGAGAGCATGCTGATGCTGATGATATTTACCTCTCAATTTAAAACTGGTCTCTTGGTTGGCTGGACTGACGACATTTACAACAACGACGGAATGTGTTTTTCCTCCTCTCTTTGGTCGCTTAAAAGTCCCAAAGTAAAATATACCGAGTCTTTATGCATGTATCATGTATCTTCTTTTAAGCATGCTGTTATACAGGTTGATATTGAAGAGAGAGAGAGACAGGAAGATGTGCAGGCCATAAAATGATCTTTAAGGGAGAGAAGGACATCTTCATTTTCCTTTTGTCGCTGGTACTTAAATGGGTAGGTAGTAGTAGGTATATTATACCCTCACAAGTATTTATATATTGACCTGATCTCTGGTCCGGGGAAACAACCAAACTATTTTAGAGACACAGGAGCAGTACAGTAAGTAAATCTAAGGAAAAAGACGATAGTCGGATTAGGAAGTGCAAGACACCATCATCTCTACCACCATCTCATCTCCTTCCTAAACGGCTTAAGTCTAGCGAAACAGAAAAAAAAGTTACCAATTTCCTATATTATCTTTCCCACGTACTTGCACGCTTACCATCTATCTACATTTGTATATCTTGTAGTATATAAGGTACTTTTTTTCTACGTAAATGATCATCATCATCATCAGACAAGAAGGAAGAAAGGAAGGAGAGAAAAACCTGTGGGAAGATTCAGCTTTGCTTTTTTGTCGAGAGAATAAAAAAAGTTGAGGACAAGATCATCACGATGATGCGCTCCTCTCTGAGATACAAATGCCTTTTTGTTCTCTTTTATTTCTTCTTCAATGAACTTATTGGGTTTGCTACTAGTACAAGCGGAGAACAATGCACATATAATAATATATTACACTTGTCCAGCCAGTTCACCACCCTATCTCCTTTAACCTGGTGAGCATTGTCCAGAGAGTCGAAAGTCGTCAAACTTACTTGCTTCATCTCACACTCTTCTTGCTCTGTTAAATATATTTACACCAAATGAGATAAATATCTGCTTGCTCAGCCGAAAATACTATCACCCGACCATCATGCATCGCCATCATCATCAGTCAAGCTAAAGGAGCGAGGAGCACTTGGAGAGTAAAAAGGCGTTATTGTTGTTTTTAGTGTGTGTGCACTGTGCACACCATTGTCCAAGTCATTGGTTTCCTTGCCTTCCTAAAATATTGCTCATTATCGCCTCCAGCACAAGTAGTAGTTTTCCTGGTGGAAAGATTAAAAAAAGAAAAAGTGCGAGTGGCCAAGCATGACTGACCATAGTAAACAGAGTGATGAGAGGAGGCCAAGACAGGAAAGCGAGTGGAAATGACTATTTTGTGGAGAGATTATTTGGGAGGAGTTGATGATGTGAAACTGTAGGAGAGATGAGAAGATGTGATCATACTCCTCCAATAATAATACGGATGAGTGGAGAAAAACGCAATACTTGTGTTTTCCCTTTCTCTGATTCTGCCAGAAATAAAAATATCATCAAGATGAGCAAACTTTATTGCTCTCATGTCATCCGCACCACGGCATAATAACAATAATAAAAAGTCTCCCATACAGAAACCACCTTCTTTCTTATCTTCATTAACTTATCAAAATTAGGTTTCTCCTCTCTCTGCATACATTTCATCACACAGAGCACGATCCTCGACATGGTCGTTACGGATCTCTCTTTTTAATGCCTACTCGGAAGAAAAAAAACGCTTCAAGTGAGAGAGAGGCCTTAGCCAGATGAAAATTGTTTCTCCTTGATCATCACGTTCACCCCGGCATTGTTCTTTTAAGACTTTGTAAGACCCTCTAAAAACTTCATTTCTCTTTTTTCGGCGTTTCCTCATGCAAGAGTAATCCATCTGAAAAGGGAAATTGTATCTTTTATTCTTCTTCTCCCTTTCCTTTTCTTCCTTCTTGGTGCTCACAGAGCACACAGGTAAGATTCAACATGATCAGGAAAAACGGCGAGAGCGCAATCACAAGCGATGCATACACAACAACACATGGTAATAATATATCAACGTTCATCCATCTTCCTTTCAGTCTATATATTTTTTTTCTTCTCAGTGTGCATTTTATACTCAACTCCACTCTCGCATTTATTGTGTAAAAATTCATGCCTCATGACAGGGACAACAAAAACGACATGAAAGATTTAAGGACACACGGAGAAAAAAAGGGCTTCTTCTCCTCTCTCGCTCAACAATTTCCAGTCTGAAGAAAATCCCTTTTGAATGCAGTTTACCGTGTGCATATAGACATACATATTATTATATTTGTTGAAAAAGTCTAAACAAAAAATATGAGGCGAGCTGACAAGTGACAATTGTAGTCAAATTTTCACTCTCTGTCACGCTTTTTGTTGTGCATGGAGGCTGGTACATTTTTTTTCCTTGGATCATTCTGCATAGTAAATATATCCATCAGAGAGAGAGAAAAGGACGACGAGTGAGAATGAGAACAAAAAAGTATATATAATGGGATCCCCTTTGACTTTAGCGAAGCAAGTTTGATAACTTACTTTTACTACTCGGCTGCTCCTTTTCAATGAATATTTTTTTTTCTGAAAGAACAGAGAGGAAAATGTACACCTGATGATGACCCATGAATAATGAATGTACGTGTATCCTTCCATTGAGTAAGCAAAATGGAAAAAAATCTCTATGCAACAATTTTATTCTTCAAATTCTCTCTACTCGCGTTCAACAATTGAATTGGAAAAAGTTGAGAATGAGAATTGTTGAGAGAGAGGAAGGGAAAAAGGACAATAAGGTTTTGACTCTTGTTCAACAAGCATGCATACACACACACACTGATGATGATGATGGTTCCTTCATCTTCATAATTCAAATTTTCTTTCAATTTATACAGAAAATGCAGTTGTTTTGTTCATGCAAGTTGATAGTCCTTCTCTCTCGATGAAAAAAAAATCCCACCCAAAATGTTAACAAAACAGAAAAAAATGGTACATTGTTAGCAACTGACCATCAATTACAACATTTTGCTACTCATCTGACATCCACGGAATCTGGTTGACTTTGAAAGCATTTTTATTTCTCTTGGTGCTGGCGATGCAAAGCCTTCTCAAGAAAAGAATGAAACTACCAATTGACCTGTTCACGTCAATAAATGACAATAAGTTTGTTAGCAAAAGTGGACTGGATGGATGACGATAACTAAGTGTCTTGTTGTATAATCTTACACACAAAATGCGTTAAATTGTGCGTGTCTCAAAAGTTTCCAACTTTATTACAAACAGTAAAAAACATATCATTCTACTCTTGGTTGAGATGGTGACAATGATTTTTTCATCATGTGACAATCCGAGAAGAAGAGAGTATTTTCATGTTATTGTTCCCCCTTAAATAAGATTATTACAAGGGAACACATGTGTATTCATGCTAATAACACATACCATACTTGCCTTTTAAAAGTCTTCATCTTTAAAAAAAATATTTTTCTGTAAAAAACAGTTTTTAATGCATGCAGCCAAGCAGAGAGAGAGAGAAAGACTACTAGTACGACAACGACGACAACAGCAACGACAAGGAATAAAAATGCGTAATAAATATAATAGTAAATTTTATGTCAACAGAGAAGAAGGAACGAATGAGGACGAGATGAAAAAAAAGTAATCTTGACTCTTTTTCCCAAACTTTTATGTCTTCTTTTTCCTCCTTAGTATCTGCATATAATTTAATAATATCCTGAGTAACTCTTTCTCTTGTAGGGATATGGGCCACTCTCTTGTCCTATTCAAAATTCATACATGTGTTTATGCGTACACATTTACAATTTTCGTCAGTTTAAATAAACAAGGAGTGTAGTAGTCACAGTGAAATAAAAAGGATGAGAGGCCAAAAGATGAAGAAATGTATATTTTGCTGGGATGCGTTTCACACAAAACTGTCATAGAGCTTCTTCTTTTACAGATTTCGCTAATAACAAGGCAACCAAGTCGTCGTATAATAGAATGTGTGTCATTTTTATTGCCATAACCACTGCTGCTTCTCCTCAGCTACTGCAGAGATGATGATCACGATGATGATGACATTTTCTTGTCTTCTTCTGTAAAATAAGTAAAGCAAGAAGGAATATTTTTTTGTGTACGTTCTGATTCACTACACTACTTACTACTGGCTCAGTTTACTTTACTCTTCTCAGCTCCCATTACTCCAACACAACATGTCACATAAAAAACGGGGAAATGTATATATATTTTTCTAACGAAAGTAAAACTTGCTTTAAATCAGACAATGAAAGGGAGAAAAGGCGTACAAAAGAACATCTCATATATGTATGTATATTTTTTCGGGGTTTTTCTTGTCGCTTTTCCTTCGAAATAATCGTCTTGTTTGTGAGTTTAGATGGAGAAGAGGAAAAAGAAATATGTTTAGTGTGATAATACCCGACTTGTTATGTCTCCTTTCTTGTTGCTCATGATGTTGATGATTTTTTCACTGGAGAAAAAAATATAAGGGAGGAAATATAAAAAGGGATAATGCTGTTGTTATATTTATTTATCGCACAGCAAGGGAGAGAGAGAGAGGAGCAGATTGAGACATAACTTTATATGTTTTTTGAGGATGTGGAAGTAAAAGAAAGAGTTAACTCCACTTGCTCGTTTTTTAAGAAGCTATATTATGTGATGTATGGTATGTTTCATTTCCAGAGAAAAAAATCTCCTTTTGTTGTTGGGTACAAAGATATTAATGCAGTTTCCCACTGTAAATAAACAAGAGTGGCTCATAATAATGTATGGAAATGAAATCATAAAAAGATTGCTGGAGAGAGAGAGATTGTATGAATAGGTGGTCACCGGATAACCTCGATTTGTAGCATGTTTCATTGGAACTAAAAAATTGTATTTCATGTTATGACATAATCTTTAAGCTCGGGTTATCAAAGGAGTTGTTACGGTATGCCTGTGATTGCTATAATATGCATATTATTTACTGCCATTATGATATTATTATTGCTTTTGTATTACAGTTGCTTCTACATACCTATATATTTCTCTGTGTGTCGGCTGCGTTTTGTGCATTCTACTGATCCAGTTAATATGCTGGTTACTTGTAATAACAAGTTGTGTGCATGAATATCCAGCAAATCTTTATTTATTTATCTTTTCCTATGTGGCTATGTGTTTTCGTGTTTAAATAACCTCGGAAAAAATGAAATAAATCTTCTTTCTCGACCATTTTATTTGTTGGAAATTCAGAATGCAATATTTGTACGAGCTATTTATCTATGCATCTTTTCATGGTTGTATGTATAATTATATGAACTCTGTATATGTAGAAACGTTGATAGAAAGCTAATAGAAAAAAATGAGTACAGAGGAATTACATTTTCTTGTTGGAAATCAAAGGAAGGAAAAAAGGGTTGAAATTGCTTGTCTCCTCTCTGGACTCTGAGCTCTCTGGAATCACTTTTGATTTCTTTATCGGTTATGAGGTCACTACTGAAACTGCTCCATGAGTCAAATTTTATTTAGAATATATTAAACTTGTAAGCATTTTTATGGACCGTATATTTACTACAATGGCCGATTTCTTTGAAGCTTAACAATAGAAGCACAAGTAACAAACGGAATGTCTTTTTTTTCTCCTATTGTTATTATGATTCTCTTTGAACTCATTCAGCAGGAGTAGCAGAACAGAAAAATCATGTTTTTTACTTCGTTTCCAGTTGAGCTTGTTAAATTGCAAAGAATAGATAGGCCAGTAGTAGAAAACGAAATGAGATTTTTTCATATGAAATATGCAAAGGAAAGTCGATAGCGGGTGGACAGCAGCAGTATATATTTTTTTGTATATTTGGCTAGATTATTTTTTCTTGAAGGAAATAAAAAAAAATAACCCCTTCGGCACTCAATTCTTTTCGTGCATAACGGTCCAGAAGTTTACAGTTGTGAAAGAAAAAGTCATTTTAAAAGAGCAAGAGAGAGAGATGGATAGCGTGTTTGGCTGTTGAGACTGGCCTAGTCTGGACTCTTTTTTGGCTGATGAAGAGGAACAACCCTTTTCTTATCGACCGGACTACTAATTCAGTGGAATAAACCATCTCTGTGTAGACTGACCTATCTTTTTTCGTAATTCTTAAGAGTAAAAAAAGTCACATTTGTATGGGGTCATTTAATATGTACAACATGTCTAATCTATAAAAAATTGTAATCCTTTTTATTTTTTTATTAACTGCCAACTATTAATACTATTATCTCAGTTTTTTATGTCTCAATCTCTGGCACTAACATTATTATCACTGGTCTGAACTTGCTCTCGTTATCCGTGTGCACATAAACGAACGGTTCATTAAAGAATGCGAGGTCTTCATAACGGGAGCAAAATCTTTGGGAGATTTTCAAACGCCAAAAATATACATATCTTATTGAGCATTTACCATACACACTCATTCAACATTCCAGCCCTGTCAAACAGTCAGGTTTTTGAAACATTCCTGTGGTGAAAAGAAGGAGTAGTAAAGCTTGTGTTCCACCGATCATCTCAATTATTTTCAATGCTCATGCTCCCATCCCTCTTTGAACAGATATAGATTTTTCGTGGTGATGGTTTTTTTTGTATCTGTGTGTGTTTAGAAAGGTAGCATATATTTTTTTCTTCCTTTTTTTCAAAACAAAAAATGTAGCTCTCTCTTTCTACTAGAAAATGTGCCTTATGGAGTATCTTGTATGGACGAAAAAAAGGCATGAAAAAAAGTAGAAAGAAAAAAAATTCTCCACTCAACCGAAATATTTTGTTTTTTACAGTTCACTAAGTTTAAAGCTGCTTCCACCTTTAAAAGGCATGTCTATTTTTCTGCTTCACGGAGAGACGAAGAAGAAAAAGCAATTCCATTCCGTTGCCTTGTAGCTTGAGTGGTAGCACAGCACCTTCTAAAAGAATTGCTTGTTTGAGATATACATTTTTCCCTTATTGCCCTTTTCTCTCTTCTTGCTCTCTGACAATCAGTGAGTATCTTCTCTGTGCCCTTGTCTTGTTCGGTCTAAGGGCGTTTTCCCGTTTTCGGCATGATAGAACATACAAAATAGCAGGAGAGAAGTAGCAGTAATCTCAGATAAAAAAAGTGAACATGATGATGACGATTGATCATGTTGATAGTAGTGGACCGATGTTGATGGGATGGGAAATGTGTTTATGGAAGGTTAGAGATTGTCATGATGATGATGAAGATGCTTCAACCTTACCTTATTGACTCCTTTATTGAGAGCAGTGGTTTAAAAAATGCATACTCCCTTCAAAAATATTTTTTTCTCAGGTATCGACACTCCAAGTACATCAGAATTACATTACATCATAATCAAGATGAGCATTGAATGATCAGATCAATTTTTCGGATCAGGTTTCCTACTTCTGTCAGTTTCACTCGTTGGTCTCTTGTGTTCCGCCAGTGTTGTGTAAAACAATGCGACATCAAAATCGAACGGAGTGCCCTCTCAAATTCACTTTTTTATGTGTTACAGGTCATCATAAGAAGGTACATGTAGGTATTCACTGTTACTTTCTGTAATGCACTTTCGTCATGATGTCGTCATCATGAGGAATGGTGTAGTAGTTTCTCCAGAGAGGAGAAAAGATGCGCATTGGAAATACGACTGGAGGATATGGCAAAAAAAGACAAACATTATTTTGAGTACTTTTTGTCATCAAAGCAAATGCATTCACACAAAATATTGAGAAAAGGAGACTCCTTCCAAGAAAAACATTACGCAAAAACATCTACACTATAATTTTCTCCTTCTTTATCTACCCCTCCCCTCCACTTCTGACATTTTCCCATATTTGAAGCGCCAAAGGAGACTTTTGTATCTTCTATATGATTTTGTTTCTGATATTTTCCTTGGAACTCGAACAAGACGAAGGAAAGTCTCTACTTGTTTCTCCTTTTCTCCATCTCTCACTCCCTGTCTTACATTTGTGAGTCATGTCGGGTCCGCTATAACTTTATTTGTAAATACAGCCAAGTTAGTTGCTCAGACGGAGGAGAAAGCAGGGAAAAATCTAACTCTGTTTTCAACTCCCTCTGCGGAGAAACGAAGAAAAAAGTATGTGACCACCTCCACCGCCGTCATTTTTATACGTTGTTTTCACTACTCTACTAGCCTCACTGTCATTCTCATCATTCCCATCACAAAAAAAGTAGGAAAAATTTCTATTGTTTTTGGACTCTTCTCCAATAAACAGATACACTCACATTTCTCAGTATATCAATTGTTCTCCATCCCACGATCCACAAACATTCATTTAGCCTCTTTGTTGCAAACACAGAAAACAAAATGCATAGACACTTTTTTATGATATCAAATTTGAACATTTTTTTTGAAGCACTTGAGCCGTTGATCAGAATATGGTTATGGTTCAGCACATCACTTGTGTATTCACTCCTTGTTTGCCCTCTGCCTCTCTTTCTTGCTGTTTATTTGACAACCAAGTTTCTTGAACGGTGTACATATTTTATACACTTTTTTATTAGCTAAACAAAGAAAGATACAACATTATTATTATTAGCCGTTAAAGAAACATTCGTTGTAGCCATAGTCGTCTTCTAATCTCTAAAGCAACTTCTTTTCTCTGTCTACTAGAATGCGAAAAAAAAGAACAAAGTTACAATAATAGTAGGAACATAAAAGGACAAAGAAGGAAAGTTTTTCTTTATCCGACACATTTTCATGACACTTCATATTATCTTGTTGACGAAAGAGCAACTTTTTTTTGCCTGTAAAGAAACAACAAGTACACAAGTTTCATCATCTGATCTGCAGATCTATCAGTGTACCATTTTTTTCTCCTCTAGTCCAGTCCTCGAGCATACTCTTGTTCTCCTCACAAAAGAGGAATATAAATGGCAACATTTTCCAAAGAGAAAGCAAACTGATGGTTTTATATAGAGTCGTGTATACAGATTCCATGAAAATAATTTTCTCCTATTTCTCTGGACGATACTTTCTCTGGTGGTGATAAGGAGACAAAAAATATATATAGTAACATTCTTACAGCCTTCTTTACAGAAAAATTTGTTCATGATGACGTCGTATGTGTGAGTATGTATGTGTTTCTTTTTATCCGTTTTTATTAGCTTGTTTGTACATCCCTTTTTCTACCTCGCGCGTATTCTCCCTCGTTTTCTTCTCTCTCGCCACGCCATAGACATGTACTCTGGAGAAAATGAAGACGGAGAAGAAGACTTTTAAATGGCAACATTAAAACAGCTCAGCAAGCATTTTTTTGCCAAAATGATCAAGATCAAAGGGCAAGGGAAACTAGTGCTTTTTTTTTCTTTAACATTTTCTTCCTCCATTTCTATACTCTTCTTTAACCCTCCTTTTCTTTCAAAAAACACTCTTCCTTCTTTTCCTTCGTCGCTTCGCTTTTTTTATTTCATGTTTTTTGCAAAAAAAGAAGAGAAATATCTGTAAAGAATGGGCTCTCTCTCTGTACATTGCTATGTTTGCCCTTGCTCTTTATATGCATATATATTTCTTTTCCGTCTTCTTCATCATCGTCTTTCAGGAATGCGAGTGTATTTTGAGTACTATAAGCTGTAACAGATATATTGTGAGAAGAAAAGGAGCATGGAACCGTGGTGGTGGCATGGAATCATGGTTGAGCTTAAAAGCAATAATAATAATAAACGTGTGGACTCACCAGCAGCACAGCAAAATAAATGAGAAGGGGAAAATAAAAGGAAAACATTTTTAGCGTGCAGTCTTTTTTCATTAGAAAAAAATGAAAGAATTTACTACTACTACTCGTACTCCTTTCACTGCAATGCCAATTGTATAAAATACGAGAGTGTATAGAGAAATGAAAGAAAGTAGGATGCATTGCAAAAAATATAAAAAACTATGTTGGTGGCAAAATAGATTTTGAAAAGAAGCCTCAGGGCTGCAAAAACTCTGCTCTAGTTTTGAAAAAGCTTCCATGAAAACAGATTTTGAAACCCTGGTAAAAATCATATCTCTCTAATGGTGTGGTATTGTACGGAAGCCTGTTGTACTTTTCCCTCTGCTCATTGCCCTTTCTTTCACGCTTCTTTGCTGTTATATATTTTCTCTGTGTGCATTTTTTCCTTCCCCCTATCTAATCTAAAGAGAGGATAAAAATTCTAGTACTAATACAACTTGTTACAGAAACCGCGTCAGCAGCCAAAAATGATAAAGCTACTTGCATGTACAGCCATTCACCTAAAAAATAAGCAGAGATAAAAAACATGTGCTTATGGTTTCTTTCTTCTGTTGGGTGCCTCCTGTCAAAATAATAATGTGAGAACTTTTCAGTCTGCTGCTAAAACATTCATAGTGTGCATCCATCTCCTTGTCCGCTTCGCACAGGAAAATGAGGATGAAAATTCCACGGTGAAAAAATATACACACGGATATACTCCCACAAACAACTCTTTCTCCTTGGTATTTTCTCCTTTCTAGAGTTCTCTCCGTGTGTGAGCTAAAGTTTTTTTTCTGCTGGAACTGTTGACAGGTTTCCTGGATGCTTTATGTTCTCTTCCGGTTACACTACCGTCATCATCATCATCATCTTCCATATGTGGAGAGCTACACGTGAGCTTTTGAAGAAGAAAGGAGGCTAAAGAAAAAGATGAAATAAATAGATGGTGTTGATGATGATGACGATGATGATAGTTTTATGAGTTGTAATCTAAACGAAAGAATGTCTGTTGCTCTTTTCTCTACTGTTTCTCTCTGAAGCATGCGATTTGTTAGTTTTTTTTTCTTTTGAAAGAAAAACATGTGCCCACGACAGAGGAAAAATATTGTGCAGATTAGCGTGTGTGTGTATGTTCTTTTCACGGAGCCTACTCTCCAGATGAAAACAAAGAAAGGCCAATCTAAACATGGAACTGGACAATTTGCTAGGGTCTAAAAATGTGAATGCAGAGGTGTTTTAAAAATTGCTGTTTACTTTTTCTCCTTGTTCATGAACTTTTCTTGTATGCAAGAAGTGTGTCCACCTACGCATGAATTTTCAAATTCGCATTCTTTTCAAAAAATTTTTTTTCTTTTTAGCATACATCCTTGCTCCAGGCTAATGAACAGTTCTTTTGTAGTTTGTTTACGCAATGTAACGTTATCTACCTTTGTTGTCAACTGTCTAAGAGAAAATGAGGGAAATGCGTGTGGGTGTGGAGGAAATTCAGTACGCTGCAAATCTTAATGAGTAATGACAACAGGTACAAAATGAGAGTATGGAACCCCATCCCCAATGTTTGCAATGTAATAGCATGCAACAAATATGGACACAATAAATACAAAAGAGAAAAATGAAGACAGGAAAATGAAGCATTTGTCCTGATTATTATTACATGAAAAAGCCGCATTTACTTTTTCTCCTGTAATGTAGTTCCGTCGTCCGATATTATGGCGTTGGTGCTATAATTTCTCATGTTTTTTTATTATCGCCAGCTACTCCACAACAAGTTGCATGTGTCGCGTGTTGATAAAAAAAATGGGTAGTGGTGGTGAATATTTAAAACACAGGCTTTGTAATGTTTTTTAAGCTATTATTCTTATCCACATTATCATTTTTATACTACGCTGAAAGGAGGAAGCTCCACACATGCAAAAAATGGGAACCAGGACAAAAACGGCACGTATATGTAGTTAGCTGGAGAAAATTATTTATGAGATGGTCACATAAAATATACACAGGCATATGGTTTACCCAACTGTGTAATTTACAACAACACCAGAGAGACCATATGCAGCACTAGTAAAATAAAATGAGCTGTGGCATGTGTGCTTTCTTTTATCTCAGTTGTTATGGCTAAATGCTCTTGCACTAATGTATATATGTAGATAATAAATACAAACCATGATCTACATTTTACGACATGACATGCTGCTGCTGTAAGAGAGTTTAGTCTGCACTTTTTCCGGGTTTCTAAATATATAAGGAACTCTTCACTGTTATCCCTTTTACATCAGAATTTATAATGGGGTAGATTTGAACAGGAAGCGAATTCTGGTGAAAGTTTACAAAAAAATGAAGAGTAAATATTCGTTTTTTGCAGTCTCTTGTGTGCTTTTGTGGGTGGCGCGTGGGAAGTAAAAGAAAGAAAGGTAGAGAAAATTGCTACTGGAAGATTCAAGGTGTATGCAAAATATTTATTCTTAAAAATTGCCTTTTTTCTTTCTCCAAGGTACTCTCTTCCTCTGATTATATTTCCTCATACGGCTTATCCATCCTGGGAGATTAGTTTCCTCTTAAAGTGGGTGAATTCAGGAAGCAAACTACAATCACATTTTTCGTGACGTTAGTTTCCTGAAAGTAAAACCTACGTGAAACGAGAACCTTCGTCATACAATGTCCCAAAGAAAGATAGACGGTTAGCAATTCTACCCACACAAAACTAGAAATGGAAAAGAATCATTAGCAATAAAAGTACTAAAACGCATGGTACCAATGCTTCCAAAATCACACCAAACAGAAGGGATTAGGAATTTCGCAGAAACAGCCAGACAGTCAATTTCAATGCACTTATCACAACGACCACTATCATCACCTGCTCAAAAAAGATGATGTCGTTGCAAGATGCTTTCCAAGGAAAAAGACATAAAATGACCATCTTAAGTTATTTTTAAAAACCTCAAGTGTAAAAGATGAAGGGAGGAAGCAGCAGCAGCAGCATCAGAGATTCTCCTTCTCTAACTTTGGTAGCTCGCCAGTTGCCACTTTTATAAGTGGTTGGTAGTACTTCTAGGGAAGAAAGAAATGATCTCCACAACTGCAACGATATTTCTGAGAATTTTCATCACTTCCCATATTGCACCGATTGCTGAGAGTACACTTGCACTTTAGTTGTGGGAAACGATAACATTTAAAAGCACACGGAAACTGGAAGAAATTAGATTTTTTAGGGGAGTGTAAAATTTGTTTCTGGTTTCTCAGTAAAAAAGGAAAACTTGTTGGTCTTGCTGTGCTTTCTCCTTTTTTTACATGCCATTGTATCCTAATGTTTTGGTGGTTTGGGGGAGGGTAAATTTGGTAAAGAAAGCTTTAATAATCTTCCAACTGATGATGCCCAAAAAGTGGTGGTATTTGTTGGTGGGTGATGTGTGCTCTTTTCTCTCAAGCAGACAGACAAACCGCTACGCAAAACAAACAAAAAACAAAGTCAGCTCACTCACTCTGCTTTCTGTCCGTTTTACAAAAAAAAATCTAGAGAAAAGTTCATCTGTGAAAGTGAAATGGGATTGCGAGAGAGGAATAATGAGGAGAAGAAAAGGAAATATGCTGTGTTTTGTGTTTGTGGCATGGCATCCCAGGCTTTCAGTTAAACTGCCTATTCTATTTCAAAAAATTGTGTATAATTCTATATAAAAGAGGAGAGTAAAGAATATAATAAAATTTTCCCCAAATGTAGTATGCGCAACAACTGAAAACAAGAAAATAGAATTTTCAAGACAGCTAATGTAGAAAAGCGTTTAGCTTTTGAGAGCACAAACAATGGTCATCCAAGTCATTCGTCTCCACTCTCCACTCACAAAATGATTGCATTACAAGTAAGGTAACCAACTTACTGTCAATTTTTCTCTGTAAAAAGTGAAAAGTCAGGATGCAGGAATGGAACTGTTATTTTGGAGGTTCTTCATTTAAAATAAGTTATATGGGAGCTTGTACAAGTCCTCCTCATCAGCAGAGTGCAGTAATGCTTTTATCAAATGTAGGTAATATACTTTGGGAGTAGAAACAAAAAAATAAACTTAAAATGCTAGACAGGACTTGCACGTTGTTTAGTTGCTTAAATGACGGGCAAGTCAACAGACTGATCGTTATCATCATCATCCTGATGATGACGGTGAGCCAAAGTGGAAGAGTGTACTTTTTCAGTTCATAATATTACATTATCAAAAAACCCAAGAAGAGAATTGGCAGCAGGAAAAGAGTATAAAAATATAGCTACCTATCTATCTCAGAAGACGAAAGTATAAAAAAACTAAGGGAAAAAACTTTTGAACCACCAAACAACAACTTTCTTGAACCAAACCAAACCAACTGTAAGAGCTGAGGTAGTACATTTTAAGCAGTTTTTCTCCCTAATTTTCCCCCTTCTTTCTCCTTGACAGTGTGTAAACTTCCAGAGGAAAAAAAAAAGTTTCGACTTTTTTTCATTTAAAAAATAGAGAAAGAAAATAAATAAATGTGAGAGCAGGAGAATCGCAGATATAACTCTGCAACAGAGGAGAGAAAACAAGTGAAGAGATTCCTGTATTCCAACCGTGTATCCCTCCCTCTCTCCTTTTCCTTTAAAAAACAATACCAAGTCATTCAACCTGACTCAAAGACTTTTCTGAAAATCGTACCTTCACTTTCCCGTGGTTTATTTGATTCGCGATTCTTCTTCGTATGACCATCGTTGGGTGATAGCATGTGAGTTTCAACTTGTTTTTTCTCTGTGTCATGATGTCGTCCTTCTTCTCAACCCTTTTCTCTCTCTCTCATCTTCAGTTATTGCGCTTTTCTATTTTCCTTAACAAGCACACGAGTATACATTGAGATGTTGTTATGATGAAGTAGAAAGTGGTGAAGAGAGAGAGAGAGAAATGGGAAAGAGAAATGGGAAGGAAAAATATATAGTTTCCCTTGAATGTGGTAATAAGATTGTTATGATGTGACTGTATGTTTGTAACTTTTTTTTGCGACTTGAAGAGCAAATGGTAATAGCAATAATAACGCGGACTTGGTCTTTCTCCCCAACACATAATACGCAAGGGACAACATACAAATAAGTGGTGGAGGTGGAAAGAGAAGTTGGATGATATGTATTAGATGCTTACATTCACATCATGCTTCGTGTACGTCGGAAAGAAAGAAAAACTCTTTTTTTGATTATGTCACTTTACTTTTTTTTGTTCAGACGGTGAAAATCGGTGGTGGTGGTGGTGGCGGTGAAGTGGTGTAAAAAAGCGACATTTTTATACTTGGCTTGACTCTGATTTGATGAACCGTGAATGGAATCTGTAAATTAGTTTTTATATCTCCACAAACACCATGTAAACCAGGGTATGTATATAAGTGTACATTGAGATCATCTATAAAAACCAACAGAGCTCAATCTCCAGAGCATATCTCGCTTTTTCTTCTTTTGCTCATTTTTTTCAAAACTCTTTCCACTTGAGTCAAAGAAGTGACGAGTTGTAGAAAAATGGATATAAGAGGAGCAATAAAGTTAAGCAAAGCTCATCTCAAAAGAATAACAAGTGGACTGAATGGATAAATATATACATCGCTCTCTTTTTATTATTATTTCTCTCATCCTATCCGCCATACATATAAATTTCGCAGTGAGATAAGCGAACACTTTTATGATATGAATAAAATATACAGATATTTTCGCCGTTTTTTTCGCTCTTTTTTGTCTTCCTTTCTTGATCTATGAATATGCCCATATTATTGCATTTCCATCTAGTCCACCACTTGTCATTTTTTCCCACTCGTATAACCCACTAACCACCACTAAAACTACCATTTCCCCTAACCTTTCAAGTCCCCACAAAAATACCCGAGCAAAAATTCCTCCATATAGACGACTCCACATATCCATGGACCAGTTACACAGATGGATTTAAACAAGTATAAAATAAAAAAGTACAAGTTTTTCAACAGTGGAAACGAAGAGCAGGCAAGCGACAGAGAAGCTTAACTTTGCTTCGGGCATTATCATCCTCATCATCCTTCTCTCTATATACCAGTCTCTCTGTTCTCCTCTTCTTCTCCTCTCATCCAAGTCGTCTTTTTCTTCATCATGATGATCGTCATAAAGTCGTCCTCTTGTCTATCCTATTTTTTCTTTTGCTACTACTACTCCTCACTACCTATTACTTACTACTACAAACTACTGCACTGTGCACCGTAGTAAAAAATGTACTCAGATAGAGCATTGCATTTTGAACGCAGAGAGGGGTTTTCGTTTCTCTTATTTGTACACAGCTTGCACACACAGACAGAAAAACTTTCTGGTATGGCATGTTATTTCATTGCCCACACGTAAAAAATATATATATGTGGATATTCTCCGCTTCACAAGAAGAAAAACCCTAGCCCCTCTTCCCTTTCAATGCATTTGAAGAAACGGCAAGTTGGTGTACAGAAAATATTGTACAGAGATGCACGCACACAGAAAACTTGTCTGACAAAAGCATATAGCCAGTTTCCATGTTATATTATTCCTCACAGCACTTTGACTTGGCTTCATGTTCACCAGCTCGATCTCCGTCAGTTTTGGTTCGCTGGGCGACGAGTGAGAAACACTCTCTGTGTTGCTCTCCCTGTTATTTTCTCACAGTGTGCAAACCATTTTTGTAGAATATTTTTCATCAAGAGTTTTAGTTCTCGCAGAGAGACACACACACACATTCATATATACAATCTGTGAGTCTATCATTGTATAACGTGTAATAATATTGCTGCTGTGACTGTACTCGTGATTGAAGAAAAAAAAAGTTTTATTCTGTGTGCGCGTTTTTCAGGAACTGTTTGAACCATTTTTTTGTGTTCAGTTTGTTAAAGCTGGAGCACGGCTGGAAAAAAGGGATTATTATTTGAAGGAAGACGAGGGTAATAGACATAATAGTCTTCTCGTTTTTTTGTCGACTTGACTTATAGTCGGATAGACTGTGTGTGTGCTTCACAGTAAAATTGTGGAATTTTTTTTGGGGAGAGAAGTAACGTGGTGACTATGTATAATGCCTATGTTTCCATGAAGCTTTAAAATATCTGGTAGAAAAAGTAAAATAAGCAGTTTGAAAATTTTAGCTGTACTACTTTAAACAGAAGAAATGAATGTTTATCACAATCAATAGTGATTTCCGCTGAGAAAGGAGAACGGGATATGTTATTTGGAACGATAAGGAATGAGTGTGTTGTTACCTTTAAATATTTACAAATAAATGAATAGTTGTTAACCAAGTTGTGGATTTGGATTTGGATTCATTCAATATTCCTATTTTGTCGGCGTGACTCTCTGTGTCTCTACTTCATTATCATCTCATTTTTATCTATATGGATTCAATCCACCAACACATGACACATTGCTTGACAAAGAACAAAGACAGCGTGTAAAGAAAAAGCCGCAGTTGATTACTCTTGTTTGTATGTACAAACCAAAGCGTTTATATTTTCCAGGAAGGATTACACTACACCAAATTAAATCCGGTGACTTCTACAACTACTGGTTATAACCAAGACGCGTCTTTGATAACTTTGATAAAAAGAAGCCCTATGAATATTAACACTAATAATAATATTAATAGCCAGACAAAACTTGGCGACTCTGTCGACGCATCAGAGAACACACACACGCACCAAAGTGAAATGAGCGTTTAAAAAAGAACAAAATACCAGGCAACCTCTTACAAAAGAGTGTAGAAAAGCATCATCTCGAGAACCATAATTCCAGATATTTGATATGAACAAAGGAAAAAAAGAGAGATAAAGTATTCAAAACTATATACCTACCTATATTAATACATGATCATATTACACAACTCTGAAAAACGGAGAGTGAAGTTGTCGTTTTAGTTCAAAGTGTTTTCTTCTTCTTCTTAGTTTCTAAATAAACTGGAGAGATAGTTAAGCATCTCGACACTACTACTTTCGTATTATTTTTTATATCTTCTTATTATTTTCGTGAGGGAATATATAAAGTGTACTAAGAAACGAGAAAAGTGTAAAAAAAAGTTGGTGGCTCCCTGGCAGCAGGAAGGAGAATTAAAGCAAAAATCTTCTTGTGTGCATTGCGTGCATGTGTTTCTCAAGCGTTCATAAAAAAAGGCTTGGGAGATAGGGATTAAGGAGGCTAAAAAGAGGGTGAAATTACCGTCAAGTATCCGTATCATCATTATCGTCTCCTCCATCTGCCTTCGTATATCTTTTGCTTCATCATTGCGTTAAAAAACGAAGCCACCATACCACGACCGTCATCAACATTCAACTTTATCTCTGATTCTGTGAACAGACTGGCTGTGTAAAAGAAAAACTGAGTGAGAAAATTGTGCCCACTCAAAAAACACAAAAATTGTTGCTTCTAAGAATATTTTCTATACATGAATATCATACAGTGCGGGGGGATGATGCCTGATTGCTTTGCAGAACTTAATTTTTAAAGAGATTTTTGTCGTGTGTGCAATCCTTCCAAAAATGTAAGCAAATTTAGGATAAAAAACGAAAAAAGTGTTTAGTTTATCTAAAGAAAGGGGAGCATCAAAAGAGAATTTTTTTTCGGAGGAATAATGATAATGTTATGATCATGTTGATGACAATGACGATGGGAGCAGAGGAAACGAGGCAAAAACCACAGTGTAACTACTCGATAGCCAGAAGCGATTGTTGTTGGTGTCGTTGTTGTTCTTGTCTCTGTGAATATTATACCACTTAGCAGACGACCGTTTGTTGTCTGGCCGCCGCCTCTAAAAAAACATAAGCAAAACTGATGATGATAGAGATTCATGTAATAGCACGCAACTACTAACAGTAGTAGTGTTATATATTTTTTAAAGAAAATGAAGAGAACGATGCTAATGTCGTTTAACCAGCTATTACTTAAATACAATACATGAATAGTTCACATAGTTAAGATTCTTGTTGCAAGTCTGCTAAACGAGTAGGTGTATAATTTTTTTTGGGTTGAAACTACTTTAAGCGTAAAAGTATTTTTTGAGGAGGATAATAGCTAATTATATATGCGTATATTGTTGTTGGTTATTTTTTGTGAGTGTGTTTGTTTTAAAGTTCCACGTTTTTCTTGTTACTTGTAAAATGCGTAGACAAAGTGTTAAGTCAAATACATAGTTATGCGAGATGATGGTGTTTTTGACTAGTGATAATAAAGCAAATACGAAGAATTTTATAGTCCCTCTTGGTGGAGTATATTGTGCACAAGAAGGAGACGGAAATAATCACTGCTACTATTATTGGAGCTACATTAACAGAATCAGTATCCTCATCAAAAGCATTTTCCTCGTTGTCGGTCTCATCCTTCTCACAAGAAAGAGCAACAACGCCGGCTTGCATTGTCAAAGTCGTAAGTACTTTTTAAATAGAGTAATATACACGTAATAACCACCATTCCCAAATAACAGTTTCCTCGTCGTCGTCGTCGTCTTTTAGATTAAGTTTAAACGAGGAAAACAGGACACACAATCTTTTGGTAGGGAATTATGTAAATCCAAATCTCCTTTTTCGAGTATACTTGTTAGCATTACAATTACACCATCAACATTGCATTTTATAGAGATGATCATTTTTGTACAAGGGCCAGTGTCCATTAGCAAGAAAATAGAGTTTTGGTAGCAGTGGCGGCGGCATTCCACTGCCTCTTGAAACAGTGGGGCTTGAGAGAATCATGAGATATTTGGGAGGAAAGTGCTTATAATTTTGTCACTACTTCATACAGAGAGATTAGCTCCTGCCGCTGTGAATAGAACAGCAAGGGAGAAACAACAAGTTTAGTATTAAATAATAATAACAATTTTCCACAGAAAATTGACTCCACCTATAAAACTCACAGGGAAAACATGTTGGGAAGCAAGAACATTTTCATTATCACTCTCACAATATAACGCTACTTACCAAGTGGTAAGTGCAGTGCGGTGACAAGGCTGAGGAATTTAGGATGAAAACTGGGACCCTTCTTCTGCTTCTTCCTTTTAATATTTCGTCTTCATAATAATAACAAGAGCCTTGTCCCTGCAAGGGGTATACACCTCCTGCGTCTTGGCTTGTTTCTTTCTCGTGGAGAGTCTTTGACTCGGCAATAAACATAAGGTTCCTCTAAGTATTTAGTTGTGTGCACACACTGCACTCTATGGAATAGTATTTTTCTTGAGGACATGGGCATTCATGAAGAAGACGATGATGATGATGATGATGATTGAGTAGAAGACGATGGAATTATGATGGTCCATTCGAAATGCATACGTTTTTCATGAACAAACGAGTTCCGAAATCTGCCTTTGTGCTCTTTTCAACTTTTATATAGGAGCCGTACAACAATGTAGAGAGGATGAAGAGAAAAGAAGGTGAGAGAGGACAAGACAGGACAGGACAGAGGGCAAAAATGAAAATATTAAGGGCATAGGAATCAGGAATGTTCTTCTTGCTTCTTATCGTAATCTTTTTCATGAAGAGAAAAAACGTATGTGTTGGTTAAGATGTTTTCTGCTGGTTGTTGTACTCTCTGAGCATCATAAACATAATAAATATAATTTTAACAAGAGTATTTATCCACGGTTGGATTAACTGACGAGCTTAAAAGAAGAAAAAAAGGGCTTTTAAGCTGGAGTTTGGTTCAGAGAGTTGTGTCCTCCTCTCTATCTGTCGTGTGTGTACCTTTTTATCGGCTTGCTGACTAAAATAATCAGGGGATGATGTATAAATGCGAAAGCATCCATCCAGAGAGTGAGTACGAAGAAATAAAAGCTCGCTTTATTTATTTTCTCCATTTCTTCCTCTTGATATCTTCATTGAAGCATGTCTACAGTGTGCATGTGTACATGCGCCAAGAATGATGATCATTATTGTCAGGAATCATGAGACATTTTCTTCTCATCAAACAACGCGAGGAAACAGAAGGTATGCATGGATGCAGTGGTTTTTTCAGGTAGATAGGTACAAAGTAGAAACAAACAAGGGTATTACATTGAGGTATGTGCGTATTGTTGTCCTTATCATTTGTTATCAGCATCATTTCACATAGTTGTCGGTCTGTCGGTCAGTACTCTCTCAAATGCACATACACACTTTTTTATGTAACGCCGACTCTTATTCTCTGACTGATTAACTTTTTTTAACCCTGTTCATGTTGGTATGATGCGGTGGGAAACGAGACGGAAGGAATGACGACAACATAATGTAGTACATAATTTATTAGATAGGTTGATGCAGAAGAATGTGCGTAAATCGGAGAATTACTTACTCTGTATTTTTTTTTAGATCTGAGCGTAATATGTTCATCTAGTTGGTTGTCACTTATCGACATTTCCTATTCCTCTCTGACGACAACAATGTCGTCGACGAGAGAGAGAAAGACTTGTGTGTAGTGTGGGAATTACTGGAGGTGGTGATGATGGTGACACGATGGTCGTATATGTTTAAATTGAGTGAATAGAGAATTCGTCAACACCACCAAAAAGGTTAGTTGACTTGTTATTTTTTAAAGCTAGCACTAAGCACATGTGTGGGCTAGTGTTCAGTCCTTATTGTCATTTGTGCCATAAATAATGGGAGAAGAAAAAAGTCGATACGTTTACCTCCTCCATTTCTTATTCTCTTTAGCCTGCTGCGTTCACAGCAGCAGGAACTGTGCTGTGAACAAGAAGACCTGCAAGAGTGGAGAACAGTTTTATCTATTTTTTCTCCTTCTTGAAAATAGGCAGGTACTCTACCACCAGGTACACATTTTATACTTGTTTGTTTGTAATAATATGACAACAATCAAGAAAACAAAAGGAGCTGAGGAGGCGAAGAAGAAGAAGATATCAATATGAGATAATGCTCAGAATAGAGCTATTCTTCTCCTCACTCCTTCCTACTGTTTCTACTGCTATCACGGTGGCATGCCAGAAGAGTTCTGTCTCTTCACCTTTTTCACATCATTCCATTTTCCGAAGATGTATATTTTCCTCACTTCTCACTTCTCTGTGTGCAGAGAGAAGTGCTAAGTGGTGAAGAAGAGTGAAGATGAGGACAACTAGAGGGACATGGATGATGAGAGAAATGGCTTTACTTAAGTATTAACTTTTTTCTCGTATATTAAGGTAGGTGGGTTGGAAAAAAATGTATAAAAACTTGGGTGGGGTGTCACTTGTCAACTTGTTAACTGACTTGTTTCTCTTGTGTTTGTGTGCATTGTCTTTTCTCTCCTGTCTTTTGTTGGTACAGGAGCAGCAGCTGTCTAAAAAAAGTGGTAGTTGGTAGTTAACACGACGACGTAAAAAATGGTAGCTGTTGTCTATGAGGTAATGGGTTGAGAGACAAACCAGAGAGGAAAATACAGAGTCAATGTCCATACAGACGTTTTGTGTACTAGGAAAGAGAAAAATCATTATATTTGCTGCAACGCTTATTATTATTATCATCGTTAAGAGATGCGTGCAAAGTGAGGAGGAAAGCTATCATGTGATATGCAACACTTTTAGCACTTGTCATTCTTCTCCACTGAATTCTCCTTTCGTGTCACTTTGCACTACCACTGGCGCAATGACTACTGTCAGGGTTCACTTCACTCTTTCAGTGAAACATCTATACTTATGAGCAAAAATGATCAGTCATTATCGTCATGAGGAACAGTAGTAAAAAGTAGGCATATATGATGTGTTTTCGCGTGGAAATCCTCTGTATTTTGTGTAACGTGAGAAATGAGAGATTTCTACGTATACCACGTACCCATTACTAATACCTATTACGAGTATTTCTCTAGTTTTCTTCACTTTTTTCTCCATTCTTTCTTCACCATTACATATTGTACGACTGCACTTTATCCTATGCACTCACCGCAAAAAAAGGTTCAGAGAATCTCTTTGGTACATTTTTTTATTGTTGTTGTTGATCATGCTGTTGTTTTCTTCTTTTCTACTACTACTACTGTTATTAGCTAACCTTACGCAATCCATAAAGAAAAGCTATCATCATCATCATCCCTACACCATTATTGGTTTTTTGTTCCCATGGTCATCGATACACACAAAAATATAAGAGTATAGACTGATAGGTTTTTATAAGTACACATTTATTTCCCCGTTTTTCCACTCTTTTCTTCTTCTTCTCCAATAAATGATTCCTTTTTCCCTTTCAACTCATTTCTTCTTCCAGTTTGCTTGTGTTTCTTCGTCTTATACCTTTTATTTCTTGTCCATCTAAAAAATGACCGCATGTGGAGTGGCCAAAGCAATTGTATAACTTTTTGTGTGTGCTCTCCTTCTCCCTACCCTGGTCTATGGCCTTTTGCACACTCACTCACTTAAGAAGAAAAGGATATTGTGCTCTAGTCTGACTCTCGAGGCGATTTTTTTTCCTTCGTGAGAAAACTTTGGTTTCTTCCCCAAAAAATGGGAGCAGGAGCACCAGAGCAAAATTCATTTCCAAACGAACAAACCAAGTAAAGTAAAGTGAATGGCTGGATGACCCTTCCATTTTCCTTCCACTCACACACACAAGCTATCATCATCATCAAAGATTCTTCTTCACTGTTCACTCTAGAGATTTTTTTACTGTGTGTGTAGACTCACGGCATGCTTTACACTAGACGTATAATATATAAAGGAATATGTTATTATTCTTCCATACCACCACAACCATCATCATCAGCATGCTCACCACCATGAGAAACTGAAAAATAAAGAATAAGAGGCCTATGGACAGCTTCATAAAGTTGTTATTACCCTCTATAAAAATGAAGGAGAGAGAAAAAAAGGATTTTTTCTTCATAATAATATTTTTTTCTGCTCCTTCATGATATTATATGGTGTGGCAGGCTGTAGTAGTAGAGGTGGTAATAGTAAAGCATTTTTTATGCTTCCTCACATAACAGGGAAACGTGTGCGTCTTCTTATCGTATACTATTTTTACTGCCAATAATCGTCCTCTTCTCCTTCTCGTATTATCCGTTTTCTTCTTGAATCTGTGGGCCGATCACACTCTGTAATGTATATAGATTGCTGGACTCCAACAAAAATATTATTAATATATATATATATATCAAGGTTTTTATGCTATCCCCACACGCAATCCCAATCCTCTTTTTTTATTCCTTCCATCTTCATCTGAAAGAAAAACACTTGATTTTTTCGTCACCGGAGACTATATCCGGTCGACTCTGGAGGGCAACCGGTACACACAGGCCATATAGCAGTTTATTGCGAAAAGGGAAAGGAGAAAATAGAATACATGTTATCCGATCCGTGTGTTTGTGCGTGTAAGAAAAAAAATAATATAGTTTTTTTTCTCTCTCTCTCTGCAAAATGTTACGACTCTGTAGCAAGTTGACTTATTGGAGCGTTGTCAGATTACACAACTTGACCAGAAAGATGAGCAAACAGCTGAAGCCAAGAATCGAAAGCTGACAAAGACACATCGAAACATTCTTGTAATACTTATGATCATAATAGTAATAATATTACTGTTATTATTACTTTTATTGTTGTGTGTTGTAGCATCAGCCAAGGTTATTGGCGTGATCGCTCTCTTTTATTCTCTCAGAGATTAATACTTTTATAGTTGCAGTATAGGGCTCTCTCTGCGTCAGCATTCATTATTCTTGCTACCAGGAAACCCAGAGGGATATATGAGCTGAAGGAATAGGAAAAAGTTGAAATAAAACTCGACATTTGCCAGGACGCAACGAATTCGCTATAAGAATCATGATAAAGCGAATGCGTGTGTACATGAGCCATGTGTGCAATTCTCCTGCAGATCGTGCCCATGATAAAAAAAAATATTGTGCGTATTGCACAGACAGACAGATAGAGAGATGGTGATAGAAATACAATGCATGTCTGAGCTATTAAATGTGCATGCCATTATTCTTACTGCTGTTGTTTGTTTGTTCTTGTCTCTTCCTCTATTGTTCAAGTCAAGTTGAGGAAGAAGCTATCGAAAGAGAGTGGGAACAGAAGGATGAGAGGAAACAGGACAGAAAGGAGTATTGATTTCGAACAAAACAAAAGTGAAAGAAAGGAAGAGAGATAGGAGGAATAAAGTGAGGGGAAAATAATACGGCTGGTGGGAGGACTGATGCTCTCTTACTTTTACTCTTTTTACTCCTTTCTTTGTCTCTCCAGTTTCCTTTGCCATTAGACAGAGAGAAAATGCTTATTTTAATGGGGACTTTTTTTTCTCTCCATAAAAAATGCAAAAGCATCTTTATGCACATCAGCCATTAAACATGTTTTTTTTTGTCTGTGAAGGACAAAAGAGAAAGATGAGATGAATAGAGAATATGGCTGAGTCGTAAAAAAACGAGAATAAAAAAATGAATACATTTTTTTTCTCAGATCTTGTCTCTTTGGAGTTGGCTTTTTCTGTCGCTTCATTTTTTCATATCACTCATCATCACTCTTTGGTTGATCTGGTTGTTCTTTTTCGGTAATGTTGACATTATTGTTGGGGTAGAAAGAATAATAGAAGAGCTACTTGTAAAAGCAAACCACTGAAAGATCATTAAGGAAAAAATAATCATGATACAGTTTTTTCTTCATCATCTCAAAAGTCTTCATTATGATTACTTGTGTGGAAGAAGACAGAGAGGGCTTGAGTTTTTTTATTCTTGAATTTCTGGTTGGAAATGTAGAGAAACAGAAAATAGAGAGATTAGTTTTTTTATTCTGCTCGCTTCATTTTCGTTTTTATTTTTTAAGAAAAAAAAGTTATTACCCTGGTCTTGATTGTAATTGGAATTGGAGGAGAAGAGGAGAGCAGTGTAGAGAATAGAGTTTAAAAAAGCTTGAGCATGATGAGCAAACGGAGAGATGATCCCCATTTTCATCAACATGATGATCATCAAGATTGTTATTATTGCTATTATTGTGATTGCAATGATGAAAAAATGAAGATTATCATGTGGCTCTTTTCGTCTTTCTGTGTGCCCATTGCATTTTATGCTGTTCGTGTGCCCGTCTCTTTGCTCAAGTCTTTTAGATAGCATGTTACTGATAGGAGCATGACCAGCAGGATTGGAAGCAAGAAATTTTTTTTTTTCATTTTTTTTCATCATAAAAAGGCACACAAGATATTTGATGACCTTCATGCAATTATTGTTATTACTAGTATGACTATTTGCTCCTAACCTACCTACCTCCACATTTGCCAATTTTACCTTGGCCCAAGTTAAGTTTCGCTGACAATTTGACCGAGAAAAAAAGCAATTTTTTTGTAGTAATGTGCCTCTGATTTTAATGACTTCCATAAAAACCCGTATGAAAACTCAGAGTTTGCCAATCCCTGCAAAAAAAGGAACATGGTTTTTACGAGCTTCACATATGCACTAAAATGGACTGTCATTTGAATCAAATATTAAATTGTTATGATGAGGATGAGTCATTGGGAAAGGGTGAAATGCTTATTGTTCTTACATTTTCTGATTACCCAGACAACCATTTATGTTGCTAACGTCTCTATTTTTTCAATTATAAAAATAAAATTAGACGACACGACAGCAGCGGCGGAGGCGAGCACATGCTACGATTCATTCCCAAAGTTTTTCCTTTGAAACGAAACCACAAAATGGGAATATAGAGGCAGTAAATAAAGCGATCTTTTAGAATGTATGATGATAGTAACAAGGGAAATAACATAAGCTGGAAATTTTTTTTAATGACCTGAGATGGTGATGGCGGTAGGTTGGGGACCCACAAAAGATATTACATCTTTCTACTGCCATCATTATTATTATTATTACTCCGAGTATTCTTCTTCTTCTCTCTCATAAAATATTGCTCTTTGGAAACAGATTTTGTTTTTGAGTCAGAGTGTCTCCTCTTCGCTCCAGGAAACCAATAAGTCCCCTCGCACACACATACACACTACGACGACGACGATCTCTCTACACTTCTCCTTTTGTTCCATAAAAGACAATACGGAAGAAGAAAAACTTTATGGATCCTTTTACTCATCCACTTTAACTGGTCGTTTCTCTCTGTGTATAGATTCGTGAACAAACTTTGTTGCTCAGACTTCTTTTTTACTGCTTATATATTTCACCATTGCTGCTGCTGCTGTTGCCGTCTTTGTCCTCTCTCTGCATCTCCTCCAATCTATTTTTTCGTAGCCAAAGTCAAACCCAACTTAATCATCATCATCATCATTCTTATTCTTTTCATCGGCGTAGCCTCATTCGTTATTATTATTATTACTACCACTATTATTATTACTTATTATTATACAGCCTTATGGTATATTGGCCTCTTCTTAGTCGTCTAAAGGATATTATGGGTATGATGAAAATTAGCATTCCCCTTCGTCTTGATCTTCTTCTTCATCTTTTTTAACCACCACCATCACCACCGCGCTCTCGTATAAATTAAAGGGGAGAGCCACACTTAAACCACTGCTTATGTCTCTTGGAATGCGTATAATGTACGTCTACCTTTAATACTAATAACAAGCAGAGCAACCCGACCGACCACCTTTTTTACTCCTCTCTCGAATATTCAATTCTTCTCATCTCCGTTTTCCTCCTCTTCTTCTTCATCTTCTACTAGAAGATGCAGAGAGAGGCTGCTGGCAGGCTCTTTTTTCTTCATCTTCTCAACTTATAATGGTGGCAAACCCATGAATAATGCAATCCATCTTATTTCTCATTTATATCTATTTTTTATTTCTTCTTTTCTTCAATGTCGTTGTGCAAGCCGTAATCACCAGCATCATCTTCACGAGAGATGGTGATGGTGATGATCAGAATGATCATGGTTGTTTCTCTCTCTGAGAAAGAGCATGTCCTTTAGGCGTACTACCTAGAAAACGACTTCTGATTTCATTACAACCACTCTAATATTTATGTGTTGTGACTCTTCTCTCTAGGATAATATGCAGTATTAAAAAATCCATGCAAAAATTTTACTATAATGCGCAGACAGACACAAACACACACACTCGGCTTATTTGAAATTCATGCTTAGGAGAATTAATGGGCAATTTATTATTATTGCTCTAAAATGATGCAGATAAAAAATTATTATATTTTTTATAGAAAATAGATTGCTCCCAAGAAGAGGAACGAAATTATAGGCTATTTTATCTCTCCAACAAACGATGCATTAAACAAAATAATATTGTTTTCGCGTAATTTGCTAAAAAGACGTTTGCCCCTCTCTCTCTTTCTCCCTGTCTCTCGGCAAACTTGTTCTTTCAAAAGAGCTGACACGTTTTTATTGTTAAAATCAACCATTATCTGAACGGACATGATGATACGTTAGTCTTAAAAAAAGAGAGGGTGGGAATGCCCTCACTAAATATGATATCAGATTTTGGCATGATTTTCTGTCAATATCTATAAAAGATAGACATACAAGCCGACTTGTGGTAACAACAAAACGGTTGGAAGCAATTTTCCTGACTTTTTGTCAAAGCACAAAAAAAACCCTTCGCCAAAAGCAAATGTCTGCCTCTCTAATAATATATATTTTTTTTGGAGAGGAGTGGCTGGAATTAGCCAAAAAAAAAAGTTAAGTTGCAGTTTTAGATCCACCACGATTTAGTTTCAGAGCTTTCAGCTTTTTTGAATCTCTCCATCCATTTATCTCTCTGTTTTCTTCGAATTCCGCTGACATACCTGCGCAATGTGAATACCTTACCAGTTTGTAAAGAAGGACAAAAAATATAAAAGATATCCTTCTCACAATCCAATCCAATCCAGCAGCCATTGCTCTTGTTCAGTCTCTCTGGAAAATAAAAGCGAACAAGTCGATAAAAAGGAGAAGGAGAGGAGGCGAACAAGGGGGGAGATAAGAAGAAAAGGAATTGGTTTCAGCCAAAAAAATATATAATAAATGAGTGAGCTAAAGCAAACGCAACCGATGAAGATGATGCAATGCAGCAGCACTCACACAGACAAATACAATGCATTATGCTATTATTCTTGTTATTATTACGAGTTTGAAACACACTATTCAAGTGGATCTTATATATAGGTAGAAGGTATAGAAAGAATGGTTTGCTTTCAGAGAGATTGAAGAAAAGTGCTCGTTTTCTTCTTCGTCTTCTCACGACATTGAACTTTATTCAAAAGAAGAGTAAAAGGAAGGAGATCTGTGGAACAAGAAGAGAAACAGTTTTTTCGTTCCTTGATACATTATGGGTATGTATGGCTGATATGATGATATGATTATTATTATGATTATGTTGATGGCTTGTGTGGTAGCTTTTTTTTTCGTTGGTATTGGCTTTCCGTGGTGTGGTATATAGAATTTATATGGATAAAAGTTTTTTTTTGGATTGCCACTCAATCTATTTTCTTCACTTCTTCTTTTGTCGTCCGCCCGTCATCATCATGATGATCGTGCTTGCTCCTTTTTATCCATCCATATATACCTGAAGACAAGAAAAGGCAGAGATATTAACAAAGACATTCTTTCGCCATCATGATCATCAGCATCGTCATTTATAACAATCCAATCTACTTTTTTTCTCTACTGTCGATAGATGATTGTTATTAGAGGAGCCTTTTGTAGACCGGTGAGTTTCCAAAGAAAATACTGGGATGGAAAAGTTTTGAAAAGGAAACCGGTACATACATACCTGCATATAATTGTAGCATGTGCTATTTCAAAAATTCAAACTATTTTTCCCACTGGGAATGGACAACGGTTTTATATGATTGCATAGGCTGTACATTTGTGAGGAGGAAATATTTCCAGTATCCACATAGCAAAATAATAAGTGATGATGAAAATAATAATAATAGGAGTGACGAAAAATGCAGGATAGAGAAGACAAGTCGGAATTGATGGTGGTGGTGAGATAGCAATGCATAATAATTGATTTTTGATTTTATCAACTCAGGTTTGCTCGTTGTTTGAGAAAAGCTTC
The DNA here is from genome assembly GCA_034700605.1 of Willowsia nigromaculata. Classification (NCBI taxonomy): domain Eukaryota; kingdom Metazoa; phylum Arthropoda; class Collembola; order Entomobryomorpha; family Entomobryidae; genus Willowsia; species Willowsia nigromaculata. Next base: position 46,140 of record JAQIXX010000118.1, on the reverse strand, counting down.
TCTCTTAACGACACCACTGCAGGAGGATGAACAAGTGAAGAATGTAGAAAATTAGAATGAGACAGAAGAACACATACCTACAACCCATGTAGCTAGTAAACTAACAACAAAATAAATATTATAACAACCTTACACACAACAGCAGTTCCACAAATAAAAAAAAATGTGTATAAGCTGAGCAGGATCTCTCAGAAAGAAAATTGTTGCCACCTTGATCACCAAGTGAGCAAGGTAGAAATTGTGTTTTTTGGTGATAATGATGATAACTGTACGTACAACATAAGTAAGTACTTGTTGCAAGGCTTATAAATAAGATCGCCTATCTCCATCTTCCATCGACATCCTCATCACCTTGCCATACTGCGATCCTTGAAAAAAAACTTGACTTTTAGATACACAAGCAGTTAAATTAAGGATGGTGGTATTATTATTTCGAACAGACAGAGACACCGAAAACAGAGCAACTCCTTTTTCCCATCTTGTTCTTCTTCACGATGCTGGTTTTCTCGTCTATTTATTTTTTCTACACACATTATTATTCCACGCTCACATTAATTTATTATCACCCAAAACGAAACGAGAAGATATCATAAATAAATAGGTTGATGAAGTGTAAGTGAGAGAAGCGAAGGAATGAATGAAATGAGTATTTCGACTATGCCATCATGCTCAAACTAGCTTGAAAATTGATAGATCATCAAAAGAAGGAGAAGAAGAAGATATGCTATAAGAAGACAAGTTGTTGTAACGCTGATTGTCTGATTATCATTCTTTCTCTGTTTGAGGAGGATGACAGGGAAAAGTATAGATAGCAATAAAAAGGACTATCTCTTTTTTTGCCGTTAAACAAGTTCACAGTTGTAACATCATTCTCAGATCATTGAATATTTTCATCATTATTACCTGTGCTTCCTTCCACAACTCCATGATTATGTCAAGGGAAGGGAGAGAAAACTTATAATTACTGTGGCTCAGGTTATCTGTGTGTCGAAAATTATGTGGTGAAACCGCATATATGTTTATTTGTCTCCTTGGTTGAATATTCATTATCATATCAGTAAAAATAGGCATATGGCATGTGAAATGAGAGTGATAAAAGTGAGCAGAGGGGAAATGGAGAGGAGACACTTTGGCATTTTAATGGAGTAAAAATAAACGTGTGGATTTTTTCCAGCTTCTTGAAACTTTGACACGCATAAAATAAATTATCATTAGGTTTTGATGGATTTCATTTGTAGATTAAAGCTTGTTTGTTGACCAGAAAAAAATGGTTAGGCTGTAGTCTGTCGACTTGATTGTCTTGTCTCGTCGTCTATTGACGGTCGGGAATTGAGGTTGTGGGGAAAATTGTAGGAAAAATTATATATAATCGAGACTTAACATGACGTAGCATTTGATAGTTGCTATTTTCTCAAATTTAAATAATGAGCTAATAATAATGATGAGAGAAATGTGTGCAGGTAGGTGGTTTTTAAAAATGGACTTTTAAGCATTTGCGTAGGCAGATGCATTAATATTTTTGGTTTTTCATCATTTGCATTTTGTTTAAAAATTCTCATTTGAATTTATAAAGAAGAACTTATATGATGGCCTGAATGAATGAATAAATTGACGGATTTGAGCAGTAGAGAAACTTTTTTCGCTGCTAACAAGCTAAAAAATTGGGACAAAGATTGTGATCAGAAGTTAGAGGATAGGCACCACCATCATAACAGCATGTCAATAAAATAATAATTTTTATTCGTTTTCTGTGCAAATCAGGGTGCTTGATTTATGTCATTGTTTTGAATTTTTATAAATATAAATAATTATAGTTGAAGTGTCTGTGTATGCTTTTGGAATTGTACTTGGCTTCCATGATAAACAAATATAGAAAGACTAACGATGAATAGAAAAAGTGTTAGGAAAGAGGTGGTGACAGGAGGGATGTGGGAGTTGAAAAGTGCTGCTGCTACTCATGTTGTTCACATACCTGGGGCTTGTTTTGCATTGGAAATTAGCTCATCACATTACTCCACTGACTTAATTAGAAAGCTTTGTTGAGTTTTTTGGTTAAGAGGAATATTGTGTCTTCTTCAGGCAGCGATATAGGTAGGTATAGCTGTATACAAAAGGAGCAAAATTCCCAGTCCAATTTTAAATCTCCTGATGAATATTTTGTGCTCGTGTTATAAAAGAGGTGAAGGAAACGAGTGTGGGTGTCGAGTGGAGTAAAACCCTTCATTCCTCCAAGTACGACAAGGACTTTGCAATGTGCAAAATTGATAGGATCAAAATATTTTCTGGGAAATAAACGGGAGACGACCGGGGAACCAGGAAGGAACCTCCTTTTTCCCATCAATTTTTCCATATTATCCGAGATAACCCTAATTCAGAATGATTGACCTCAGGTGTATATTATTTTTTGGCTTTTCTAGTCAGTGTGTAGAAACTGCCAAAAGCCCGGAAGGGTTAGGTATGCATTTTATACGTACACATTTGTACCAAGGCTTGCACCTTTCAAGTAATTAAAAAATTACTTTCCTTACACAACAGCTTTCACTCTAGTTTCCATACAAGACTAGTAGCTCATCAACATTTCATGAGGGAGTTGGTTGACGTGCCTCGTATGCTAGAAACTGTGCATGTAATATTAACAAACAGGATATACGTTTACATCGTAATACCAATCGACCTTGATGCACGTGTGACACCAAATCCAAAAATTTTTACGCTTTTTCATTAATTATTATTACATAACGAGAAATTAATATAAGATGCCATTCACTTAATCACGTTGTTGCTGAGTGTCTATGTTTCTTTAGTTATTTATTTCATTCCTTCTTCTGGGAAACCAAATTCTAGCCATCTTGATAACTGGCATTTTGAGTGACTTTATGTGTCTCTCCGAGGCAAATAGTCATTCAGCAGAAAACTTTATAAAAAGTCGTGATCTCCATTTGCCACCACACCAGCATAAAATTAAGGTCAATGAGAAGTCATCGTCAACTGAGAAATTATGGAGTATATTGATTTACAACTTCTCCTTACCCACTTTAACGCTCGCTGTTGCATACATAAATATTTATTTATCTGTTTTTATGGAATTCAAGGCGACTAATAACTGTTTCATGATATCATGCATAAAATGTGGGGGCGTTGCTCGCTTGGTTTGAGTGGTTTTGTAGGGAAAAAAGGAGGGCTCTTTGATCATGATTTTTTAAAGACTCCGTTTCACTTTGCCGGCATATGAAACAGGAAGTGGTAGAGTGGAAGATGACGGTAGTTCTCGGGTAATGGAAAATTTAACTCGTGTAATTTATGCACCAATGAATTGTAAATATGATGCAATAAAAAAGTGCAGAGGTTATTAGACCCTTCATTGAATTTTCTTTGATAGTCTATCTTATTTCCTCTTTTTCTCCACTTTTTGATGCAAAAGTTTCGTTCATGTGCAATTCTAGTTTTTAATTTTGAATGAAGAACATTTCATGGAGGAAGCGTTGAAAATCGATGATGAAGATGTGTAGGCACACGTAAAAGAAATTGGATGAAAAAAAAGTGTTCACATATGTTTGCAATTTGTTTTCTGCGAAATTGCGAAATGTGACAGTAATAACGATTTTTTGCAAAAGTAATAAAAAATGATTTTGGTGGAGAGGCGACGATGACAACGACGCCATAATGGATAGAGTAATAATCATAATGATAACGATGCTCATGTTCATCTTTGCATGTTCCCATTAAAAAATGACTAACCACCCATACTATCAATCAGAGAGAAGGCGACGGGTATGATGAAACTATCAATTTGTTTATTTATTTGTCTTCTTCTTAAACTGGTCAAGTAGTGTTGTAGTGGTCAATTGGGTTACATAATCAGTAACAAGTGGCCCTTCTTCTATGAAGAAAAAATGCTGAAAACTGCTTAACCATCAAACAAGCCCATAATAATGTCAAAAATCGATGAAAGGGATGAAATTATGTTTTTTGATTCTGCTTATTACCCTTATCACTATGTCAACTAATGAGCAATCCATGTTAATGCTCATTTCATTTTCAAGCTGTTGACGAAATCCTTGTTATTTTGTGAGCAATGGAATGTCGTGACATATTCACATCAAAACGTATAATAATTTTTGCCAGGCAAATGATACATTTGACGATGATGACCAACTTGTCATTGCTCTCTGGTGTCATCTTCCTTTCAATTCCTCTTTAATAATTATCATTTTTACACTGCTACTGATCCCAAAATAAAAGAAACGAGGAAGAAGAGTTGGATCGTGTGGTAGTGTACTTGTTTCCGTGGAGTAATTAAAAGAAAGGGAGATGAGGAGACTCCTTGTAAAAATGTCATCGCAATTTTTTGATAAGTTAAGTGGCCACTCTTTATGGTATCCTTAAAAAAACTGATAGGACAACTTTACCATTATCTTATCAAGAGTGCAGGGAGTATCATCACGATGAAAAATAAAAGTTATCATAAAAATTACTTGAGGACGATGATCATTAATGATGATGATTATTATTATGAAATCGTGAAGATGATCTCGACGTCTTTTGTTTCGCTAATAATGACACATGACCATCATATCATCATTATCTGTGTGAGAGAGAGGCATCTCCCTTTTGTTTTCATCTTCTCAGAAAGTTGATGAGAGAGGAAACATTAGTGGTGGTGGCACTGATAATCACGATGACACAATACAAATCAATGATACCACATTACTATCGCTACAGGTTTTCTTTCGCGACGAGGTGGATAAAATACCTGAATTTTATTGCTCATCTTTTGTTGCGGTTATGATGGCACATTGAAAAAACGTGTTTGACTTGCCATCATACAATTTGACGAGTGTAATTTTGAAAGGAAAAAAATGTCCTTTTTGTACAGTACCAGTTGTCATGCTTGTTGTGTCGTTGTGTTGTGATTATGGCCATTTAAATACGCACTCATCCCATTGATTGAAAAAGTATGTAAGGATAATGGCTGGTATGATCGGATTTGGGTTTTGCGAAAAATTATATATTTTCTGATAGCGCCAGTGTTAATATAATTGCTAATCGCCTGCGTTGTAGTAAAAGCAATCAACTTTTTTTTGACACATCTGCCGTATGGTTTGTCAGTCAGAGTTTGTGGTGGGGTTTCCACTTGTTAGATTACATGTTGCACAAATGTTGGTCGTAACAGTGTCAATGGTGTCATCTTCTTTTAAATGTCGTTAGTTCAGCATTTCCATTTCTCATAGAAACATTACGCAAAATAACTCTACATTATTGCTGGGCTGTCAGTCTGGGGAAGTAAATGCACAAAAAAATTGTATTTTATTGGTTGAAAAATTATGATTATGATGAGACTTGATGGACATGACCGTCGCTGTGGGACAGAAGATGGTCGTCTTTTAGACAGTTAAAGATAAAATATTATAGCTTCTCGTTTCACTTTGTTTTCGAAACCATCTTTCTTCTGGATGGAATCCACTTGACTAATGAATTCAATAGTCACATGGCGGCATGACAGGGCAACGACAGACACTTTAAAAAACTGGAAAGTACAATGCGTATGCCAATTTTTTACTCTTTTTTTATTCCTTTTTTCATCTCTGCTGGTCACTCAAGTCAAAAGTTGTTACAGGATGGACCATAAAAATTGATAAAGTGGACCAGATACATAACATTGCTATAAGAAAAAGAGATGTTTCTGGGTAGCAGATGTGCAAAAAATATATATATATTCGATGACATAAAAACGTCATCCTCGTCATCTTCATCATCTCTTTGACTCCACATCTTTTTTATGTGTTCTTGGTGATCTGGCAAAAAATACAGTTTATTTTTTTCTTACTCGACTGTATTTATCTCTTCGCTAAATGCTAGAATATCCCACAATCCACTTAATTGCAACTAATGCAAAAGCAGTTTGATGATGAAGTTGGCCAGAAAATGAGGTTTAGCAAGTTTGATGGATATTTAACAAGTTGGAAATATCACAGCAATAAAAGTGCCGCATCTGTCAAAAACGGTAATAATAATAATGATAATGTATTACTAATGTACATACCTACACATACAACTTCTCGCTTACAACTTTTACTAGTAAAAAAATAGGCAATAAGAGTTGATAATTTAACAGCCCAATGTAGAAGTTGAATTGGCTCTCCAAAAATAAATGAAGTTGTCGTTGATGACGACAGCGATGCAATGATCGCTTTTCTGAGCTGTGGTACTACTTGCGGTGACGACGACCGACAAAACCGCATAAACGAAACTATAGAGTCGCAAAAATAAGTTGCTAGAGAGAGTATGCGAAAAAAACGTCGTTCTAATAATTTATTTTATTTCGTTTCACTCTCTGCATGAAGCCCCACAAAATATATTATTATTTGTTTGTGTATATTTTATGGGCTCATGAATCTCTTCTCTCGGGAAAATGTATACCTAAAAGTATCTAAATATCTTTTTAAAGCGTTTAATGTACCTACTCCCAAGAATCGCGAGTGTGTGACCATTAAAACATTTTTAAAACTGTGAAGGTGCTAAAAGCTTTTTAAAAATGTCCTTTCGGTTCGGTTTCTTTATAACATTCACAAAATTTAATTGCCATGCCGTTCTGCTCTGTAGGAGAGTAACACACTAAACATATCAGTCTTTTTATGGTGCACACACCAAGACAACAAAATTATATACTGCTCTGCCAATTGACTGCTACCTTTGTGATAGCGGTTCTGAGAAATAAAATTTTAAAATGGCAAAGTTCACAATTCACACAATGCTCTCATGTCTTGTAACCAATGACTATATGTGCTCCACGCTTGTAAGTTGTGTAAATTAATTAATTTTTTTTACTTCTTCAATCATACAAGTAGTTTTGCATGTTATATACGCTTACGGTTTTAAAGTTTCATATTGGGAAGCGAACACCGAGAAATTATTCCGGATCATGAAAAGGATTACATACCTGTCTACTTTTTCGAGCACCATTATTTTCGAGGGTTCCCCTTTTCTTCTGTTATAAGCAGGAGAGAAAATTTTCTATCAAACAAAGTTTCTGATGGAGACTGAAATAATTGCTGGAAAGTTTTCTTCTTTTTTATGGAATATGAGATGATTTTTAACAAAAATGTTTTTTTAAACAAAGAATCTTCTTTCGCCTTTCTCATTCACACCAATTCAGTCATATTTTTTTTGTGATATGTGAAAAGCAATTAAAAAGTTTATTTTTTTCTCGCTTCCTCCTTTTTCACCGTAGCGTTCCACCAGTTTGTAGAACATAATTGGTGCTTATTCTCTGGGTCTCCTTTCTCTGAATCCGTGTAAAAATATAAAAGAGAACAAAAATCATATTTAATTTTAAGTTCCCTTTTGTCTTTCTTTTTGTCTCCATTTATTTTTCCACCACTCTCCACTTCTCACTACGACTCTCTGGCGCGGAGCAAGTGGTCGTATGTCAAGAGGTTTTCTCGGAAGTAATTTTCCAAAGAACAAAAGAACTTTTTTATTATATTATTCTTGTAAAAAATCACATTATTTTTTCTCTCTTTGCTACCGTGACACAAGATGACAGATATCATTGTCATCAGTCATCGTTCTTCAGAGAGAGAAGTGGCATTGCTTTACTTTCAAGTTCCCTTCTCCTCACAATCTCTCGCGCAGTTCATCCTTTCCTCTTTTGAGACAATCAAAACTTGACAAGGGAGAAATCTTAGAAGAAGAGGGAGACATGAGAGACCAAGAAAAGAAAAAAACTTAATTTTTTCTTTCTCATTCCGAATAGTTAGTTATGCATGATTCTCTACAAGTTTACTTACTCCACGCCTCTATTACATAATAAGATTATGTACACTTGTCTTCGAAAAAAAGAGACGTATCTTTTCGGGAATTTGATAAGATTTCGGAAAGTTGGCATATGTCAGTATTAAGGAGACACGCTAAACCCTTTTTTCATGTGAATCATCCTTATCATCATCGTTCCTCCATCTCAATCTGAATTCAATAGTGTAATAACAAGTGTACTTCCTTCATTATTATTACTTTTAATAATTGGAATAAACTTTTCATTCATGAAAAAGCGACGAGGAAAATTTTAACTGGGAAAGATTTGGAGGAGGTGGATGATGATAAAAAAGAGAGGTAAATGTCAGCAGTTAAAAGTTTTATTTTTGGAGGGCTTTATTTTCTGGAGATCTGTGTGTATTTCTTAACTTTGAGCTTCTCCAGCAGAAAAAAAAGCTTGTGATCGTTTTTCCATTACTGACAACCAGAAAAAGTTCATTTCTCTTCAGAGATATCCGCTTAAGCAAACTCTGCATCGCATATAAACATATAGGCGGGGTAGATATTAGAATCATGTGTATAAACTATTATCCTTTTTGATAAGATACGGGTTGACATACATGACAATGATGGACAGCAGGATTAGGATTAAGTATTCGGCAAGCGATATGGAACATCATCGTCATCATCATGAATCATGATGAACTGTATGTGTGAGTGTGTGTACTGCTGTCTCTGACATGAGCATGATGACTTGGAGAACAAGCTTTACAAGAAATGCATACATTTGAGTCTACCAACTTGAGGCTGGAGAGAAAGAGAAAGAAAAAAGAGGATTTCATGACAGGAGAAAATGACGAGAGCTTTTCTTCCAATTCCTTTTGTTGCACTTGTACGCGTTATGAAAATCCATGTATTCAGGTTTTGTGCGGCACTACTGCACAAGAACACGCAATCAATTGACGGAGCGAAACGATTTCAATTTATGTCATATCTCCAAAAAATCAAATGGATTTATATCATCATCATATCTGAAAATACACTTTTAAAAAATTGATACACCAACACGTAATGTTACTGCATTGGAGTGCGAGTGCAGTTAACAAATTGATTGTGTGTAATAAAACGATATATATTGTATGGATATCTCGACAATTTTCAATGAGCTTGCAAGCAACCAGAGCATTTTTATTATTGAGAGCGGTGGAGAAGCTGAAGTGATCAGATCTCCACACACCACCACCACCCAAAACCAGCCCACGTTCGTTTTCTTTTCTATTATGGATTTCTTTGATAAAAAACGAAGAGATCTATCTTGTATCCGCCGATGAGATTTTTTTCTCTCTCTCTACTGAGCACTATTTAAATTCTTCGCTGAAATCATTTCATCGAGAAAAATGATACGTGAAAGAAATACAACTTTTGTAATAATAATGGAAGGCGAGAGAAGGGAGAGATATAGGAAATACATTATTTGAAAGATTTACTGGCTGGAAAATTGTGGAGAATTCATATAGAATATCAAACACCGTAAGAAAATGTTGGAGATAAGATGCATATTGATAGCCAATCAAGAAGATAAAAGACGAGTAAACGGAGACTTCTTTTTTTTGCGAAAAAAGTGTATTTAATATACCAATCAGACTCACCGTAAAAACCAAATATTGTAGTTTTTTCTATCTCATGTTATTAAATATTTCAAAGATGGTATGGATGAGATATTTTTGTGAATAGAGTAGATCTGAATATTATTATTAGGTTTTTTCCTTCACTTATCAATTTCATTAAAAAATTTCCATCGACTAATCCCAATTTAATGACGATTTTCTTTTCACCGCATAATAGTTAATAATACGAGGTTTTTTTCTACCTTGTAGAAAGAAACCCAGGGATTTTAATCATCTACACTGCAGTCATCATACCTACTCGCCTTTCTGCCTTTCTCCATTTCTTTAGAATGGAGTCTAGTGAATAGTTGTAGTGATGCTTGTAAGATTTCATATTGAAAGAAATCAAGATTACGAGAAAAAAACCATGTACTCGATATCCAGGAAAGATGTACATTTACATTTCCGTTTTGCGTAAGTGTATCCATATCTCGTGTATCCAATGTAATCACACCACCATCTTCATGACCATCCTGATGGAAGCACTTGTAGAGCATGTGATCCAAAAAATATGAAAGCTTTTCAAAGACATCCTCTTTTTCTGCCACTTCGTCTCTCTCTCTCCAGCCATTTCGCATTTTCACATCAAATAATATTTGTCAAGTAGAACGAAATAAATGTGTGGTGTATCCATGCAAAAGATTAAAATCCCTGCATATCATTGAAAAATACATAAAGATATTTCCCTTTTTCCAGTTTATGATTTACCATTTTCAACAAGACAAGAAATATGACTATTTTTCTGTGTCGCCATCAACAATATTACTTTTTTTGAATGATGTTATGCTTTAGACCAAGTAGATAGACAAAATTGTATGAAAAATGACGCTTACTGGTTTGCACATAGTTGCACAGGTGTAATAATAATCACTCACTGAAAAATACCACTTTTCTTCCAGGTATCATCATCATCACGACGATCAAGCCAACCATGCACGCATGAGTCACAAGCATGGATTTTCTAAACTTGGCTGCTCTCCTTTTCCTCGAAGTGAGAAAAAAGTAACGTGAGAGAATATAGGATTGGCTTTTCGAAGGCTCTTCTGGTGAGTTGTTCTTCTCTTTTTTAAACTTTATTTTTATAAAATTTTTGCCAGAATATTTGATGCTGTTTTCTATATATGCATATGATACTTCACATTTGACACATGTCATGTCATGTATCCACTTGTTCAACAATCCATCCACCTAAAAAACCCTTTTATATGAGAAAATATCAGTAATAATAATAAAAAAATGGGGAATATAAAGTGTGTAAAGTGGGAGGAGCAATGGAACGATGACGATACGTGCTCCCTGTGATGATGCGCATGTTGAATGCATATCATCATCGTCTTCATCATTCCGTATAAAGTGAATTGAGGATGTGAAAAATTGATGAGCTTCAATGAGACAAGATTTTTTTTGGTCATCATCATCCCCATCATCCTCTCACGTCTTTTTATGGTTATCCCTTTTCCACCTCTTTTCTTCTCCTCTTTCTCCTCTTCCCTTTAGTTACGTAACAGTTGACTCCCTCTGATTCCCAGATGAGCATATTTTTTTGTGATGCCAGAGCAATAATAATAATCATAGGAAAACTATTGCTTGTGAAACGTGCAGCATGCGTACCCAATCTACCTCCAAAAAGACTGTCTCACCCTCCATCATGCATTTTTTTGCAGCATGCTTCAATGATGGTGTATGTGTGTGTGCCAAAACCGAATAAAATATTACATTAGATAATGTAATGCCCATGTAGAAAAGCATGTAAAGTACCTAATAATTTTTTTCCTCGTCATAAATACACGCTTATAAACTCCCAATGTATAATGTATGACCAGAGACGAAGAAGCAGAAACCACCACGCATGGGAGTAAAACATGAGAAAGGTGTGTGTCAGAAGAAAAGTGAAGCTCACTCAGACTCGCACACACAAACATTAGATGAATAACAGCGGAAGACATAATATCGCCATCATCATCCCCCAATAATATGTAATTATTATTATCTTGCTTGGCTACACTCTGTAATTCGCTTCATTATCATCACCTTCCTTTCAGAAATTCGTTTCTCCGTCTTTCCCGCTCGCGTAAAATAATATTGTGTTTGAGTTTTTAATGATAATCAACAAAGACACAAAAAAATATGGAGAGGAAGAGTTACACCAACATGTTTTCAAACCAACTGGCAGGTATAACGCATAAATATGAGTAGATTTTATTATTATGCGAGTACACACCTGTCTATGGCAATAATAATAATAGTTATAGTCTCTCGTGCATTGTTTTCTGACTGTTTGTCTTCTTCACACTTTAAAAAATATATTTTCCCCTTTTAGGATATTTTTTTATTGTGCAATACCTACAATGTTGCATACTTTATAGAAGTACATGTCTAAATTATAGCGTTTAATGACAATCATCATTGTAACGCATTTATGCGCATTTATAATCGCTAATGTGTAATAAATATGCATACAAATTTGTGTTTATTTTTATTACTCTCTGGTAAAGGGAGAGGCGCGCAGCAGGCGATATGCGTTTTATGATCACAGTTGTTACAGGTAATCCAAGTCTATAGTGTAAAATTGAGTGCACACTTTCAGAGCTGAGAGTTGCTAATTGTCCTTTAGTGGTGGAATGGTTATTTTTTTTGGAGGTGGAGATAACATTCAGTTGTATATTAAGTAGGTTTTTATCAGCGCACGCATTTTTTACACACACACTGTTATAATTTTAGAGGTCTTTCACTCCATATTTGTGAAATGTACACATACACATGATGCTAATTACTATTGGCATTACTTGCAGTATAAATATGATAGCTTTTCTGACATGCCGATGGTGTGAAAAATAAATACCATATAGTGCGCATGATGATGTCATTAATTTTTCAGGGGAACGGGATATTGACACAGAAGAGTAGATGATGGTTTCGTGAGAGAGTTGAAATAAAGTTGATTGAGAACGATGCGTAGTTTTTCTTTGGCGCATGTAACCCGTCGTGTGGATATACCCATACCCTCCTTCTCATTATCATTATGCATCCCCATCATATATGCAAATTTATTTCCAAGTTTGGAATACAGGCTGCACAATCTGTCCACCTCTCTCTCTCACCTTCTTCTAGTCTGTTTTTTTCTGAACTAAAGGTGTAAAATAATATGTCAGTTGGATATTATTGCAAAAAATATCTAAAACATTTCAATTATAATAATTGCAAGGTTGGCTATGCCAAGTCCCCTTTTTGGCACAGTGAAAATACAGTATTCCACATGAATATATTGACCACAACTCAAAGAAAAAATGTGTTTGGACTATGGCAACCTACCATTTGGGATTTTTTAAACATGCATACCGAATCCATCTTCAGAGAAATGACCGCCAGGCAACGGTAGTTGAAGTCTTCAAGTTCATACTTTTTGTCTGAAGACTATTAAGCGAATATACTACCTCAAAATAAAAGAGTACAAATTAAGAAGAGGAAAAAAAACATTGTCTGTCTATGTATGTAAATGTTGTTGCAACACTGCACGATTTTCTTATTCATTATTCAGAAGATAAAAAAACATCAATACTTTTTTTTTGCATCCGCGTCATCATTATCATCATCATTAACTGCATAGCTTTTTGGATGGTGCCGTAGTTTTCTCCAACGTTTCGCCTCCTTCCCTGTATAATTTTGCAATCAGGAGTATAAAATTGAGCTACTTTTTCGCAGAATGATGATGGATGATGCTGTCAGAAAGGTATGCATGTTGGTGGTAAAAATAATTTGTAGAAAATCTCTGCCTCCTTGAGGAATAATAAAAAGGGCTTTTGCAGGATCGGTGTGCTCTGCTCTCGTTCATATTATGAGTCATTTAGAAAAACCTGGAATAAAAAAAAAGTTTATGAAAAAATAGTGTGGAATGATAATAGCTTTATATCCCATTGTTATAATTTAGTTGACTGAGCTGCATAAATTCTTATAAAGTTTTGAGTGTGTGTTTTGTGTGCACTCGCATAAATGAGGCTCGAGAGAAAAAAGGGTAATAAATAGTTCCATATTTACTCACGCTGATGATGTCACCTTTCCTTAATTTGAACGCGGCGTGAAGTAACAATGTTTGCACAAAAGAGTATACTATTACCACTACTTAAAGTGCAAGAGCGTTCAAAAATGTTTTTTTTTTGTGTGACGAGGACATTAACTAATAATAACTTCACGGAATCAATAATGAGGTGGATGATGCATTACCGAAGAGTATGACAACTGTCGTATGCATAGGTATATATATTTTTGGAGAGAGAGAGAGAAGAGGCAAAAGTTCAAGTTAAAATTAGCGTTACACGATTAGTTTTGGTTATTTAGTCACCCTTTTATATACGAAAAGCAACCAGCCCATCATGATCATCAACCGCCTACCTACCTGTATGCCTTCACTTATTTTTATGTATGCATTTATGCATTACATTAAAGATTCATCATCTTAGCAGGACGTCTATTCTTCTGCCAGCGTCCTTTTTTTCCCCAACATTTTTCTCACTTCCTCCATCCATCGCATGGATTTATATAATGTGATGGTTTTCATTCAATTTTTTGGACACTCGTGAGTACACTAAATATCTTTGAAACATGCAACCTGTTAACTGTTCTCGATGCATTTTTGTCGTTTTCTTTCCCCTGTCAAAAAAGTGGAAAAATACATTCAACTCTTTTTTCTTCATTGAGAGAAAAACCGTAGAGTTTTGAGAGCTGTTACATTACTCTGTTGTTTTGCATTGTGAGCAGGTGTTGGAGCACACAAAAGCACTGCTTAGACTTGAGTATATAAACCTAAAAGAGCGTTTCTTTTTTTGTCTGAAACTTTTTTTTTTAAACTGGGTGTGAAGCAGTTAAGTGGAGTGCAGATAGGCATGATAAGTTCACGGTTTAAAAAAAATCATTATCGTTCCGGATCGTTGTTTCCTTTTCGCTCAACAAGCACTTCTTCTTCTCCTGTGTGTGTGCCCAGTGTAGTGTGTACACGATTGAAAAATATATGTGATATTTAGGATATGAGATTTCGCTGAAGTGCACACATAAACGGAAGAAAGGATGATGTCGCCGTCACAGTCATCGACAACATCATCATGAATAATAAAATAACAGTCAAAGTGCAATCCAGAGAGAAAGAGTGATGACGATAGAGGAAAATATGAGTGTTGCGTAGCGATGCGTATTCACAGGATGGATATTATGAATCTTTTATGAGTTTTTTTCTCCTCCTTTTTGGCCTGATTGTCGGTTCCGTTTGTCAAGTGGCGTTTTTTATTTTTATTTTCTATATCTCTGTCTTTCTTGAGGTATAAAAAGAGTCGAGTGGAGTGGTGTGTGCAGTCATTCCGTTGTCGCGGAAAAACGGATGGAATGGATAGATCGGGTTTGTTCATGATTATAATGATGACAATGTGGTTGCTTGTCATATTGTTGTTCTCCCAAGAAAAAAAAACAGAATTGTCATAAAAAAAGTATTGTGTCATGTCCTCACTATATAAAATAATATTATAAATGTGCCTTGCAAGTTGCTGCTGCTGTTAAAGAAAAAAGTGTATTCAAAGTTGGAAATGCTTTTTTTATTTCCTTCCTTGTCAATATTACTATTGTTATTGTTGTACATTAAGATAAAGAATATAAAAAAAAGTAAGCTGATGTTGTAGTAATAATAAAAATTTGTTAAAATGGAATTGGAAATTAGACGGGAGCAGTTGAGAAGCGAGAGAGGAAAGAACAACAAGTCATTTTATAGCTGTTGTTTGTAGTTTGTAGAGTAGCCGAGAGAAAAAAATGGACTTGTCCTCAGTTTTATGTTTTGAAAAAGTTTCATTTACAAAAAAGAAAGAATAGATAGCCAGTCGGCGGCATCATATCAAAGCGTGACAGCTAATGATGATGTTGATGATGATAAGGCAAGATTTGCGCCACCGAAACATTAATACGGGATTTGTGTCTTGAGAGTTTTATTTACGCTGCATTTTAACTTCCTGTTGTTTTTTGTCGGGGGTGTCTAAAAATGAGTGGCTGTTACTCATGAATCAAAGCAAACTGCCAGTCATTTTGGAGAAATCAAATTTTCTCCGTCTTTTTCACAAAATAAAAATCCAGGTTGGACAATAATTTTGTATTTTATTCAATGAAGAAAAAGGTATTTCGTGTTTGCAAATTGCAAAAATTGAATTTTTTCAAGAAAATAGGCTAAAAAGTAAGACTCCTCTTTTCTCTCGAGTTTATTTTGATGGATAAAAAATTGGATAAGGTAAAACTCACAACAGCAGCAGTCACGACGGCTTTTGCACACACACAGAAAGTATGAAAAAGGGTTGAAGGAGCTGCCACTGACTGACTGACAGAGTGACTGGAATTTTTAAGACAAGCTGCTACCTTGTTTACTATTTTTTATTATATTTTCATGATGTGTCTATCAATTTATAGTACAAAAGTACACTACCGTTCTAGAGATAAAATTTATATACATATTTTGGCAATATGCTAAATGTATTTTTCAAAAGGAAACGAGATGCGGTGGTGCACTCTAAATTATTATCATTATTAATTCATGAAAAAGCTAGGCAAAAGAAGAACCGAATTTTCTTCCAGCTTTTTGCAATGGAGAAAGGTGGATGTATAAGAAAAAGGTGGAAGAGGAAGGGAAATCCAATAAGTGAAAATGTGTTTGCCATTTTCGTGTCTTGTCACTATTGCTCCAGCTGGTGGAGAAGGTATGGACGCAATTGCACACAATTTTTCTCTCCTTCCATACAATTTACCAAAACAGATAATATTATTTAACCATTCATCCACAACAGAAGCCCATGAAAGCACGAAAGGTTGTAAAAAATAGCTTATTTTTTGCTATCCACACACAAAAAATACAAAAAATATTTCCTTTCGTAAACATCTTTTCAAATTGTATTACCTCTTGTATCTATAATAATTATGTAAAAAACGCTTTGTTGATTTCAATTTGTTACTCAGGTAGAAATGAAATGATGAAGCGTGCATTTTGAATATCATTATTATTAAAGTTATCTCCAGAAGCACCACAAAAAAAAGATATTTGCCCGAGGTGTATCCATTTTTCTCTCTGACATTTGAAGTGGATGAATGTGATGGAAAGAGATGGAAAATTGTGTATGTTGATATCGAAGCATAAATTTTATGGTTGGAAAACATGATTAGTTTTGAAAGAAGGTGCAATTTTTTTTTTTGCACACCGGCTTTTTGACTGAGGCCATATCAAGTAGTATGCCAAAGTGATTCCATTCCATTCCACCATGAGCGATTAAACATTTCGATTAGATGAAGAAGGAGAAAAAAATATGTTTAAAGGCAAAATAAAATTGTTCATAAAAATGTACCTAATAATAATAGGCTTATAATAAATCTTGAGTTTGACTTCAATCGCTGTGTAGTTTAGAGAGTTTATAGATGAATGACTGTGAGAATTGAAGAGAGGATGACGACGACACATTTCATATACCTAATTTGATTTCAGAGTCTCTCGTCGAGAATAGCGAAATTCTGGTGGTGAGAGAGAGAGCGAGAGCTTATTTTCCATGCATATTTAATAGGGGCTCTGGAATAAAAAAAAACTGGAAACTGGATTTTGTTGAGTGTGACTGACTGACTGACTTTGGGGGTGAGAGAGAAGTTCTCTTTTTTATTATTTCTATTGCTGCTGCCGCTTCCAGTTTCCTTTTTCCATTTGAGAATTGAATGAGCAAGAAAAGCAGAAAAGTTACAAAGTTTGTTGAGAGGAGATGATGTAATTTATTATATTATTGGATGTGCTCCTGTTGCTAGTACTCCTACAGCTTTTGCTTGCTCTCTGTTGCTCGAGGTGAAGTTTCAAATTGGCATTATGATCAGTGGAATAGAAATGTATCATTTATGCGATCTCTTTGGAAATTTGCATATGGATTAAACGGGTTTTATGGCGTTTTCTATTTGATGAGCAGAGCATAACACACTCGTACGCCCCTTTTCTCGAACCATTTAACATTTAACACTGGAACTCTAGTGAGAAGAAATCAGTCTAAAAATAAATGCATATGCCAATACAATCCAATAGCCATCAGCCGTAATGACAGTAATAGTGGCATGTTCTCATCACAACTCATTAGCTAAAAATTTTATGCTTCTTTTCTTTTCCTCCACGTCCTTCAAAATTCAGGAAAACCAGAATATTAATCAGACTAATTTTCATTTAAGCATAATTATATCAACTGAATTACCGCCTAGCGGGTACAAATTTTTGTATGGAGAATGCCAAACCATTATAGAGAAAAAGGGCGAGAAAAAATTGTCTGCCTTCGGGTCAAAATATCAACCTTTACTTGCCACCATTACTGGCACCAATGCATCCTCATTTTCTACACAATGGAAAACCACCTCCTTCCTCCTCCACCTTCACTCCGTGTGTGCTTGCTTGATGCGGCATAAAAAATATCTTTCTGAACATCTCTCGAAACCACGACGACACGACAACAACGAGTTTACTAAATTGTTTTTAGTGTGCGAGTAGTAATACGCGGCCGTGTGGTGGTGGTGCACGCATTCATGTTTTCATGATGATTATTACGATGTGCGCTTCTTTCTTATAATCTTTAATATCCTCCTCGTCTTTTTTTCAATTAATGTTGTAACCAAGGAGGAATGACGGTAAGAGATATGCAGAGACGTTCTTCGTCCTCATTCTTCTCCATCCATCCATCTCCTGTTGTTCCTCTCGCGTCAAAATCAACCTTCTTGAGTCAATTATTTCAATTATTTTAATTACAAAGAGTTTTTATTATCTAATGCGATTTTTATGCAAGAAGTTGTACTTTTCAAGGGAAAAAATGCAAAAGCCGAGTCTAATTTTAAAAAGGATGATGAATGGATTTATGTACACAAACCTAATGAGAAGTGACAAGGAGTACAAAAATATATCATGAATAGGTGCTATAATTAAATTATGCGGTAATGAAACATTTTTTTCAAAAAATTAATATTGAAAACGATAAGCTTTCATTGTCTTTTTTAAAAGTTTTTATTGGAAAATATTTAGTATGCTTTGAATACCACTTCTTCTTGATGCAACTTTTGTTGATCAGTAACTCCTTTTGAATCCGAATATCCGAAACAAGTTTTTTTATTATGATTTTCAAGCAATTTTTTTCATTCTTCTTCCTTCGCCATCAACAAGAACACGAAGCTAGTGCACCAGTACAAAATTCATTTTATCGCGCATTAAATTCCCATGAGCGATGGTAATGGTGATGCTGACGATGTTGATTATACTGACGCTCCTGCTTTATAGTGCAGCTCTGCTCATGTTTGAGAGTGCTATCATTATTATTTTTATTTATTAGAATTACCAGCACAACAATTTACTATACACTTTAGCCTTTAAAAAAGCGACTCACGCAACAACTCCAAAATCATTAACAGCAGCAGCAGCAGCCAACAGCGAAAGAAAAAACAATGACCTCCAGTTATAATTTCACAGGACGATGATTTAATATTTTTTAATGTAAAAAAACGGCAATTTCATTAGTCCTCTTAAGAATAATAAATGATGTGTGTAATAAAACGTACACAGCTTTAAACCCAGAGCGGTAATGAATGTTGATATTAATTAGAGGAGAATGCTAATCAGATATCATGACGAAATATTCTATTATGAATGCTTCTAAAAGCATTCATCAAACTTCACCATCTACTCTGTTTATATAATCGCATGGAAATAAATGGCGACAGATTTATCTCAGTGTCAGCTAACCTCGCGTTTTCTGTCTATTTCATTGTTCCTAAATGAATGGCCCTATGGAATTACCTGGAGAGGAGGAGAATACAGGGATCAAAATAATAATCATGATCGTATTCCTCCACTCCATTTTCCATTGTGGAAGTATTTATAGCAGTTGTAGCAATAATAATTTCTCAAAATATTACCACCAACTGAAATGTGACGCAGAAGCCCATTACAAACTATATTTTTCCTTTCATCTAGAATGTGAATGCGTAGTATTGTTACATTTACCAGTTTGTGTGTGTGAATCCACCTACTTTACTACTTTTGTAGGTACGATGACGGCAATGTGGTCACATTGTGTGTATTTTTTGCATGTCAACCAACCAAACTCACAATCAGCAGAGAACACACAAAAGAGAGAAAGTTATGAGCTCGGTAATATTTTCCGTTTGCAGAAATAACATGCCATATTGCAACTTGTTTTCATACAAGTCACCCACCACAACAATGCTTTCACACGTCACACGTATTATGAACTATGCGAGGAGAGAAAAGAAGCATAAAAAATAATAATCTATTTTCACAGGACATACCTTTTCCCTCGCATACCTACATCATCATTATCCATTATTATAATACGTACACGATGTAATTGTGATAGTTTGAGTGGTTGTAGAAGTAACAGCAGCAATGGCAATAATAATACCATATTATTGCAAGCTTTTATTCTCCCCATTACAACGTGCACACTCACACCATACCGTCGTGTGTCGTCCTCCTTTCTCCGCGGAAAATTCCACATTTATTTCCTTCGCCCGTCACAGACATACCTATGCACTTGGGCTGAGAGAAAGCTCTCCTTTCTCCACACGAGAATAATGACGATGATGTGTGTCGTTTTCACGATGTCACATTGTGTGAATTTGTAAAAGTCTTTCTCCATATAAGGTTGTGTGCGTGAGTGTGTGTGATGATGATGGTGACAATGATGTGGTGGGTAATGTTGACGTTCTTACTATTCCTTGTTATATGGTGGTCGTGGGTGAGCAGAGAGAAAAAAATATAAATGTGAATGATGTGGAAAGAAAAAAAAGTACGAGATTTTCTACTCTCACGTAATATGCTTCCTATACATGTGTGTAGTTCCATCACCAAGACCACCACACCATAATAATAATAATATCCACTCATACCATTACATAATACACTCACTCTCTCTTTGAGAAGGAGTCCGGAATATTACATGTTAAATCTATCATCATCATGATCATCACCTCCATACTTCCAGCACGCCATAATATTCTTTTTCTTCATGTACAGCCAGTCAAAGTCAGTCAACTTGAGGAACTCTCTGAAAAAAATACGATGATGTTTATAGCACGTTATATATGTACTTATTGTAGGACCATGGGAACGAGAGAGAAAAAAACGCAACATTTTAGAAGAGTTTTCTAGCCATTATGTGTTGTGCTAGAGTCAATGTGCCTGTCCTTCTTTATTCGTCTATATGAGGTAGAAAAAAACATTGCGTTTGTTACAACAATAAAAACACATCAAAACACACACAATGGACTGAAAGTGGTTGTTGTAAGTAGAATGGGAAGATGAACGATGGCAATGACTGAATGGCACAATCATACCTACACATACGCTTTATAGGTCCACGCGAAAAACAGGGAAAAGTTTAACCTCACAACAAATAACAATAATATACTGAAAGAGAAATTGCCACTGCACAGTGAGGAGAAAGAAGAACAATAAAGGTAGTATTAATAGTAGTAATAAGTAAAACATACTATCATGATGATCGTCATCATGAGAAATGCTGTAGGTATGAGTGTGCATGTGTTTTACGATATTTGTATGCACGTTTCTCAAAAAATAATCCAGAAACCGTTTTTGATGGGAATGAATAACTCCACCATCATCCTCAGAGAGAAAGAAAAAATTCTCCATTTTCTTCCGCAAATTCGTAAAGAATACACACAAGCATAAAAAATATTATAGTTGGCAGTGGTGTGGGTTGGCTTTTCACTGTTGTTATGCTGATGATGTTGCTGTGCTGCTGTTGTCTAAAATGTGCATAATATTTATTGTACGTGTGTAAGTGCAACCAGAAGAAAATCATGATGTTGATGATGGAGAGCTAGGTTTTTTGGTGGATGGAAACAGTAGTGGAAAGCTATGCAGTTACTACTGAAAACCATGAATAAATTGTGCGACTCCATCCTCTCTCTTTCTGGCTGGATGTGAAGGAATAAGAGGAATGATTAATGATGGCTCATTAGGGTGACATGTTGTGCTAGGTGGCTTGAGGCGTCTCTCTCTCTTTCACTTTGTATATTATACACATTATTATGATCAACATCATCACGAGAGAGAATAATAGGTACTATATAAACTTATACGTTTTAATAACATGTACCACCCTGAAGACTGGGAGAGAGAGAAAAAAAATGGCAAAAAATGTATATACGCCTGAACGGAACATTTCGGAGATGGGAAAAGGAAGGAAAAACGGCAAAGCACGCATAATATGGAATAAAAGGGACTTGATCTCTCTCTCCCTCATATTTATTTATATGTGGAGTATATCAGGTGAAGTTTCTCTCTGGATCATGTCGGAACGACTTTAAACAACAAAAGCATACTGTGTATGAAATGCCATTTTGATTTGTGGGAGTGAGTGTGTGTCTGTATGTAAAACGGGGGAGAGAAGAAGAATAAGAAAAGGAGAGAAAGGCAGAAGGCATTGTTATGTTTACCATTATTACTTTTATATTAATGTTGTTACTACCATGATGATGATTTCATTCGTGTGTATGTGTGTTTAGCCTCTGTTATTCTAATGTCACGCATATTTATAAAATAAATGACTACTAGTCATGGTGGTATTGGTGGACTGCATGGGGAAGTGCGACTCAACTGGAGTCAAGTGAAGCGTTGGACTCAAATAAGGCAAGCTAAAAAACATAATAGAATTTTTGCTTCTGTTTTCTACCAAAAATACGAACAGTGTTCATCCTGCAAGTTCCAATAGATTCGTTGTATGATTCCTGAGCATTATGTTGATTATAATGATAATGGGGATAATGAGAAGACTGTTGTTAGCGTTTTTTTCTTGGCGGATGAAAAGAAGGCGATGAATATTATATGCTAATGATGGCAATAGACATGGAAGAGAACTTTTCGTAAGAATTCAGCTGCATAATATTCATATTATATATTCATACTATATGCGTCATATAATGTCAAGGTATTCACTTTTTCCATAAAATATGAGAAAAAAGATAGACAGGCGCACGCACTTGTTAATGCGCGTAACATAATCATCATACATAATGAATGTGATATTTAGTGTACATACCTGTGTACCTGTGTGTGTGAGAGAGTCGACTGCGTTTCTTTCTTGACATGTTCCGTTTTCTGCTCTGGCATATAGAATACAAAAGGAAATAAATAAATAGTAAGAAGAAAATATATTCAGCGAGAGAGAGAAACCATTTTCTTGAGCATGGCTTTGAATATATAATAATGACTTTGAGAAGTGGGTACACACATTTCAAAATACATCACTCTCTCTCCTTTTCCTTCATCTTCGTCTCCAGAACAATTCAATGTACAATCAATCAAAAAAATTATTATTTGCTTTTACCAGAATGAGAACATGCGTTTCCCCTCACCATATACAAAAAACAAAGACGTTTTTTTTCTTCACTGCTGCTGTGCATAAGAATAATAAGAATGACGAGCTTAACAATTCATTACAGAGATAATTTATTTTGTTGCACAAAAAAAGATTAATAATTTTTGATATGGAAGAGACAGAAGGGAAAAAAATATGAGTGACTGAATGAGTGACTCTCAAGAGCGTGTACAATAAACTCGATTCCCAACAAGAACAACAAACTGCAGCTTCTTCTCCGCTGCACAAAATAAATTCATAGTAATGCAATAATGATAATAATTCAAGTTGGAAAATTGGGAATTCTGGTGCCGCAGCTCAGCTTCTGCT
Source organism: Willowsia nigromaculata (assembly GCA_034700605.1). Classification (NCBI taxonomy): domain Eukaryota; kingdom Metazoa; phylum Arthropoda; class Collembola; order Entomobryomorpha; family Entomobryidae; genus Willowsia; species Willowsia nigromaculata. The sequence continues at coordinate 22,964 of JAQIXX010000118.1, read as the reverse complement.
ATTACTTGTGTAGAGCTCTTCTCCTGATGAGAATGTTGAAGAAGAAAATGATCATGATCAACCCTTCTGCTCAGTTTGCCAGAGGGCTTTTTTTCCTCTTAAAAATATGTATTTCCAGTGTATTATGTAGCAAAGGAGGAGAGAGAGTGGCATGGAATTTGCTGCTGCTGCTGTTAGAAAACATGATGTTGTTCCTAGACAGCTACTATTTAATATTGCTGATGCTTTTTAAAGCTCCACTCTCATAATTTTGTTTTGGTTGGTGCACTAGTGGAGAAGGTAATCGTATTATCTTTTTTTGCCTTCTTCGTCGACGTTCGAGATGATAAGGCGGAAAGGTATAGGAGGAAACTGCAACAAAACGTACATATCATCTCTCTGCTAAATATACAGACAAAGAGGCTTCTTCTTCATCATCTTGCTTGACTGCCATGATATTTGCTGAGCTGTCTGTCAAGCATAAAAAAAGTACGGGGAGTTGAGTTGGGTGAGCTTTTTCTCTCCATGTGCAGGTGTAGTTGGCTATTAATTAGTAGGTAGATAGAGAAAAAAATTTGCTAGTGTGTTATTATTACTGGTCCTCTCGAACAGGAATATATACACGTATGAGTAGCAGTAGCAGCAGCTTCACCGTCATTATCATTACTCACCAGTGGTAAATTTTGATTGAAGGAAATTGCATTACGAAAAGAAAAGCTCTTTTTTGCTACATTTACCATTAGGATTTAATGATAATAATAAATATATCTATAAAGGGAATAAGAAAATATGTGCAAACAACAAGATAAGAGCTTATAACATGAAGGGAGACAGAGAGAATGAAATTAAATATATTTTTTGGAAGAATCTAGAGAAAAAATAGGTATAGAAATGCACAGCTGAAATACATAAAAAGAATATTTGAGCTGGTTTGAAGATAGGCAGTCAGAGAAGAGGAGGAGGATTGTGTAAGTCAGTCAATCTACAAATTGCTTCTTGTGTCGTTTGATGATAAGGGAGAAGAGAGGAATGAGGAAAAAATATGAAATGATGATGAAGGATGATACAAGGGAATGTTTTCTGGTATAAAAGTATGTACATTCTAGCTCTATTTGTATGATGAGTGCTCATCATTTTATTTGGTATTCTCCACTGATGAAAATGAACTCGAGAGAAAAATGTATGTATGTACACACTGGCGGTTTTTTTTGCCTCTCTCTCTGATTGTATGAGTGATTTTGAATATTGATGTATCGGTGGCAGTCCTTTTTTCATGTAAATTTGATATTGCAAAGAAATATTGTATTTTCAGGACCTTTTCATATTTCGCATGGGTGATGACGACGATGAATGAGTGTGGGTTGAACGTGTGTGGCAACCAACCATGTTTTTGCGTAGGTGGAGTTGTCCAGCATGAGTAAATAGAGTATTTTTTTTTGCGATGAGTGATTTTCAAGATTAGAACCTGCTTTTTTAAGGCTTCCTGAAATTTTAGACTAATGAGTTTCTCTGAGATGGATTTTTTGGGATAAATACGCCAACGCATTCCTTTTATATAATTAAAGTAATATTTGCAATGTGCTGGCCAAATTAAAATTAGACTTCTAAGGAAATGAAAATCAATCTGGAAATAACGTCAGCTCTGTTTTGCTGCAAGTTTCTTCAGTTAAATTTTCATTGTTAAAACAAATACAATTACGGATATTACTGGAGTAGAAGTAAAAACAGAATACCTAAATGGTATTTACTTCCTGGGATTCTCGTGCTAGTACTTGGGCTCTCGGGTCGATGCACAGAAATGACTTTTTTTGTCGTGGGTTGGCTCTGGATAGATGTTTGGATTTTGCTGAAAACATTATAATTTTATGTTCTCTAGAAAGAAGTACATCTTTTTTGGAACCTTCTACACATGTTTTACTACCCATTCATCTATATCACCATCTACTCCTGCTGGTGGTGCTGTTTTTTGGATTTATTATTATCTGAGAAAATACATAAATACAAGTATAAAATGCGAATGTTTTTGGAGACATCTCTCTATTACTGCTTATTACTGTGTGCTGAGCTCCACGAAACGAAAATTTGTGCACACATCAACTTTTTCCATCCTCCTCGTTCCTGAACAGTGCTATAATAATGTATGGATGTATATGTATTTCCAAGAGAGAAGAGAATTATTTTCATCCAACTCATTCTTCTTTTTCTTTGAGGAAAAAGAACAAGCTCGTTTTCTGTATCTCTGTCAATTTTTGCGAGTGTTTGAGGAGGAGAAACGACAATCTTCTAAATAGTACAGCAGGAAGTCGTTTTCTCAGACTTCGAATACGAGATGATATTTCTACGAATATAAGATCCAGCCAAGACATGAGAGCAGATATTTTGTAGCTTTGAGGACATACATTTTTTGATACTATTACTACTACTGCTCCTCCTGGATTCATCCCAATTCCTCAGTTTTTTTGATGAAGCGTAACAAATCCCATTGTGTATTTAGCATCTCTCTCTTCTCCTTCCTCTTATTCCAGCACGGTTTACGTTTACCTAGGCAGGAAAGGAGTTTTAAGACATGCAATATCAGAAACATCACATTAATGCAGAGACACACGAAGAGAGAAAGCGAGCAAGAGAGAGAAAGAAAGTCTAAAAACTGTGCTCTTTCTCTTCCTTTTTTCTTACTTCAGCTTAAAAAGATCCAACATTCAGATTCCGAGTGAAGAAGAGAGGGAGAGCGAGAGAAAGAAAGCCCCTCAAGAACCATCTTCTTCTCGTTTCTTCTTTCTCCTGTGCATATTTTTGCCATCCTCGTATTCACACGACACCATACCACCACTAGTCTAAAGACAAGGATGATGACTGTAGTATTTTTTTTTCATCCTTTTTTTGGGTTGGGACATTTTAAACATGGTAAAACAGTATCTAGATTTGGTGCGTGTGAGTTTTTAAAAAGAATAAAAGCCAAAGCCAACTTCAACATCATCATCTCGTCGTCGTCCTTCTGGAGGAAACCTGGAAAATACTTTTTTTTTTTAAAAATATCTCTCGTATCTCTCCACTCCTCCTATAAACGATACACGTGGTGTGGTTCTATACGCACTTGCTATTCCAGTGAATATCATCATTATCTATTTCAAAAGTAAACGAAACGAGTTATCATCATCTCTTCCTCTTTCAGTTCTCCTCCACCCACTCGTTCCTTCTCTCTCGTCAACCTCATCATTCCAGCTTTTCATCGCTTTTACACGCAAAGAAAAATGGGAAAAGGAAAGGAGAAAAGGCAGGCAGCAGATGAATATTTTTTATGTGTACGCACGGCACAGGCACACATCTTTTTAAGAGCTGTTTTTTTCTCTCTCCATTCACTCAACTCTTTCCCCATTTAATATTTTCGACTTGTGTGTGCGTTTTCCCGTAAAAGTCATTTTTTTGCATGCTTCTACTCTCTAACTCTCTGCTGGAGTAAAAGAGTGGGAGAGAGATTGGATCTTTGGCCAAGAGATACTATATACATAGCAACATCATTTTCATCATCTCCTTTCTCCCCATATCAACCAATATTTCTTCGTAAAATGTAAACTGTTACTTTTATCATCATCAACTCTTCCCAGTGTCGTCGACAAGGAAGCTGAGGCCTCCCATTTTTTTCTCTTCTCTTAAACAACTTGTACGTCTTCCACAGACTATCTCTCCAGATGAATGTGTGCGTGCGTGTGTATGTGTGCTGTGCATATATTACAGATATTATGATGATGAAAATGACGAAGTTGACAATGGCCTATATGGAGGGATGGCAGGTGAAACGCTTTCAAATATTCTGTGTGTCTACTTTATACCCACGAAAATTTATGCGTATTAAGCATAAATATATATCTAGTTTCTTCAATGGAACGTGATAATATCACATCATACATATTTTTTGTCTCTCATCTCCTATTTTAGTATGTATTGCAGTACCAACAGCACCACCGCCACTCACACTTACTTACTCACTTACTTAGGCAAGCACCACTTGTCTTCACAAGTCCCTTCTTCATCATCCTCCTCTTCTCCTCATCGTTCCCGTTTCTCTCTCCCTTCTCCTCACTCGTAACTTCGTTGTTATTCATAGTGCATTATATCCGCCATGTCGGATCCATCCAAAGCAGGAACCTCTTTTTTTTCTCTTCTCATTCCTGTCGTCCTCTTCATGTATGATTTTGTATTGCTCTCGCAGTTTAGTAGTCTCCTGTCTCTTTTCTTCACAGTCCATTTTATATGCACTTCAGTTTACTCTCTAACTTTCCAGCTTTTTCCGAGCAAAATCCTTTCGCAAAGAAACGAGACTAGAAGATGATGATGATGAGGATGATGATACAAGATACAGCAGCAGTTTACATACATGCATCTCCTCCTAATATCCATACTACTTACCATAAACGATGCATACACAAATGTATGTGAATATAATATGGTTAAAACTGCTCCTATTTTACTACTCCAGTAAATTATGGAAATGACCGTGATCATCATTCTTGTAGTCACTCTGGCTCTCTGTTTCTCCTCGTTGTTCCTCCTCAGTGTAAACATTTTGTCGACCAGAGTGTTCGCAAGATGAGGAGGAAGATATGAGGAGAAGATAGAGCGAGAGGTAGCAGCAGGGCAACGTGATTTTCCCATGCATGCATGACGCAAATAGTAAATATTATTATGCAGAAGGGACAGAGAAAACGATGAAGACTGGAAACTACCTGGAGTACAACAACAGACACAAGATTTAGAACAGGATGACTGCTCCTCACTGCTTTTTAGTGAAAATTCATAGCTATTATTGCATTTACACAGACACAAGTAGCAATCATCCTCTTGTTATATCACCTTGTGGCCAGGTTTTCTTCTGCATCATCAACATCTTTATCACCAAAACAATGTTATTTATTTGCTGCATTGCATACATTACATTGTATTTATTATCCCAGTAGTAGGGCGGATTACACATCTATTTCCATTACTTGTGAAACCACTTTGCATTTATATTCTGCTTGCTCCCCTGAAAAACACCAGCCTCACTCTTTTTTCACAGCCTCACAATCAGGCTGTCATCATCATTTTTTCGCATTCTTTAAGCCTTCTATATAATCTTATTAGACTAGTAATTCTAGAAGTAGCACATCAATAAAAACCTGGTATTATATTTGTTTACCTGTTTCCAGTCTATTGTGTATAGAAATAGGATATTATTCCCGAAAATCAGTTTTTTTCTCGTCCACAAGTATGCATTATTAGAGACACAAAGAAATATCGGAGATAAAGAAGATACTAAGCTATGTAAAGTGGTAACTTCAAAGTTCCCCTATCCACTCTACTGTCATCATAGACGGAGATATTTAATAATAAAAGATCTATAGGCGTTTGTTAGAGATAATGATAGAAAAAAGGAAGATAGCACACTCCATTTATTTCACTAGAATAAGGGATGAAACAGGGAAAACTCGTGCAAAAAAACTTTTATTCAGAAAATATTTTTTCATCGATATTCATGATGACATTCATCGGTGGAGGATAAGTAGAGGTGGTAGATGACGACGATGATGAGGATATGCCCACTTGAGTATACAAGAGCAATACACACAGAGACACACAGAGAGAGAAGCCATCAGCATCATCAGAGTGAACGGTTTTTCATGTATTGCCATTATTATTAGGCATTCCCCTTTTTTCTCTCTCTTCTTGTGTCTCCATCTCATTTTCTCTCGTTTCGGATAAAGGAGAAGAGGAGCAGCTGCAGCACCAAAAACTAAGAGCTAACTAACAAACTAAAAGTAAACTAAGTACCAATCGTCATATCATCTATATATCAGTTTGCTTTTGCTCTGCCAAAAAGGAAGCAGCAACTCTCGAAAACTTGACTAGATAGATGGCTAGTTAATATATAGAAGAGAGAGAGGATGAAAACGAGAATGAGAGGAGAAGTGGATCCAATCTAGTAAACTAAAAAGTCCCTCTACGACTTTGAGGACGATGGCGACGCAGAACTTACATGAGTTGTAGGAGTAATAGCTATGAGCTCTTTCATTCTGTTTATAGATGTGTTGTTTGTACTGCTCTATTATTGGAATGAGAGTTGGAGAAGACGAACGAAGAAGAAGGATAAGTGGTTTCATGTCACTAATCCATTTGGGAAACTCATCTTCTCTCTCAGATCTCTCGTTCTATTTTCTGTCCCACTCACTACTTCCCTAATGTTTGCCACGATAATGACACTGGTCTTGGTGGTGGCGGCGGTGATTCCAACTATGGGTGGACCAACATCATCATGAGATTATCATGAGGAGTGCAAACCATCTCGAATTCACTCTTTTCCCTTGCAAAATCACTTTGCTCGCGTCTCCGTACAGAAAATTAGTATTTAGGTAGAGCAGCAACCAATAAAGAAAACTTGTTTTCGTAGGCGTTTTTTATTGTTTGTTTGCTAAAAAGAGAAATAATATTTGTCGCTCTTTTTCATGCCTCATCCACAGTTACCATATAGATCCAATCCAAATCATCATCAACATGACAAAGTAACGGAATTTGCCATTTTCAGCTGTTGCTTTTTTTTTCATCTTCTAAAAAATTCTCTTTGTCAAATAGCCCACCCTTGTCCCCTTGCAAACTGGAAATGAGAAAAGTCTTTAGAAACCGTTTAGATTGAAAATTGGTGACGGTACGAGCTTCTGAAGATTCATTCATTTTGTCTAAATCTCTTTGATTCCGTTGCTTCTCGGGTTAAAGACTTTTTTTCTCTCCTACTTCGTGTAAGTATCTGTTTGAGGAACAACGGGACAAACAATAATAGGCGTCAAATGCTAAATTATTATTATTTTTCCTTGTTAAACCCTGCAAAAAACTCTTGTTGTCTGTTTATTATTATTTTTTGTTAATGGTGTTCAGTTAAAAATCATGACTGCAATTTGCTCCGTCGGTTTCCCTACTCTCATCATAAGAATGAGTTGATGATACGTAATCGCTCTTTTTTCGATTGCCGCGTGTTTGTGTGTGTCCTTTTTTATGTGTTTTTCAATCTCGTCTCTTCTCTGTGACGACGAATTGTTGTGGTGGTTCCCACCGTCACAAAACAACCAACCACCACAAAATTTTTCTCTCTCTCTGAATGGAAAAGAAGCACGCAGAGTACAGTAGCAGCAATAAAGCTGCTTTTTTCCCGTTGTAGTTTCGCACTTGTTGGTTACCTAAGAATAATAAAATTAATCATGATTGTAGTCATGATCATGGCTTCTTCTCATGGTCGTGGCCGCAGTCGTGAAAAACATTTTATGACGATACTGAGGACATGGCAAAAATTTACGAATGGCACACCAGATTTCCTGGTTGTCTTTCATCTCCCCTGATCTCTCTCAATTTGATGCAATTTTCCCATGAAATATGCACATAAACTATTGGTATTCCTCCTACCATTTGTGTACACCGCCGTCAGTGATTGAAAGGGCCTAAATAATTCAAGAATAATCATAATAGAGTTGATGTAACTTTACACCTTGCATATATACCTGACTAGAAGCTTATCTGTCATAAAAAATTCATTCGTTTCTTTCCTCGCATTTCCTGTTCATGTTGCTCCATACACCTCTGAGAAATTCATAATATTTATTAATACTCATAAAAGCTATCATGTGAAATCAGCGCCAGCTCAAGTTGGGAAATGTAAAAATATATAAAGTTGTAAAGATCAAGATGGTGTGGATGATCACCTCAATTATGATACTGACAACAATGAAAATCTGATAATGAAAACTTTTTTACGATGTTATGCACAATTAATAGGAGGAACAACAGTTAGAAAATAAAACACCAGATTCATCATAATCAACGAAGGAAAAAAAATAACAATAAATACTGCTAAATTCCTTCTTCTTCTCTCGTATGGCAGCGGCATCAACATTTTATTTTAGTTTTTTTTTTCATGACAGCTTTTGCCTTTTGCCCTACTACTACTACTCCTTTTTCCTTTGGTTCACTGGCTGGTGGAGAGTTTCGCACTAGAAGTAATGCTATTTTCTACATAACAACTTCATTTTTTATTTAGCCAATTACTTTTATGGTTTATGACACGCTATCTTCCACTATAAGTAATCTTAATGGAGTTGTTGTTGAAACATATCAAATCTTTCACACCAAGCCAAGCCAACCAGCTATATGGCAACAGAGGAAATTTTATATTAGAAAATAAAATGAATATTTTTTTTCTTCACCTCTCACTTCTTCAAGAAGAACAAGAGGCAATAGTAGTAATTCGCACGGTATCAAAATCTTAATAGTTGTTGTGTAAAGTGATGAAGATATCTCTCAATATAATGTTTTCCGACAGCCAGAACAACAACATAAACCACACCAATTCCACACACCACCACCTCACCACCTCCGAGAAATAAGGTGGCGAAAAAAAAACTTACAACTTTACACAGAGAAAAGTAACTTTTGACATATAGGCACTATTAAATATTCATGTACGAAGAAGAAGAAGAGAAGTAATAATAATAAAATTTCACTGGCTTGTTCGTTTCGGTTGCGGGAGAGAAGAAAAAAAAACTCATTTTTCGCAATGGGCTTGCGAGTTTGTAGGCGAATGCGAAAGAGGAGGAGGAGGATAGGCAATCAAACAATTTCATTTTTTATTCATGTACGCATAGTTGACTAAATTGCATATCTAAAGGTATTTAAAGTTTGCCAAGTCCAGTAAATGAAATAGTCAATTTGTGTGTGTCATGTCATCATGTAATCTTATAGCTGTATCAGCATCTTAAACTGTACTAATGACTACATCTATCAAGAGATGTTTTTTAAACGATGATGAACAATACGGTATTTCGGTTAAATATGACATCATGATAATTTTTTTTTCTCATTCTTTAACATCATTATGTTTGCATGCATGTGAAGAGGAAGTATGGAATTTTTACGGGTACCTGTGTAAAGTATTGCAACAACTTGTAAGTGTGTGAAGAAATTTTTATCATCATCACCACCAGAATAATTGTCTTCATTCTGGCGCTCCTGTCGGCATAAAAAACTGTGCTGTCTTTGTCGATTTCTGGGTGAATAAGGTGAACTGATAATATTAACAGAGTGTGTGATCATATATAACGGCTTGGGTTTTAAACTGTTTTTGGTGCAACAAGCAACACTATAAATTAGATGTCGGTGTTCTTTCCTTTTGTGCATGTGTTTCACAGGGCAAGGAAAATGGGAGTTTGCTGGCAGCACGTTACAAAAATCATTGTAATGAATGGTGCTGCTAGTTTCGCTCTTGTGAGGGAGTGCAATAGTGCAAATGAGATGAGATTAGGGGGATGATGCTGATGATGATGATGATAGAAAAGAAGCCACCTTCTTCTCAAAAGCATGTGCTCACATCACAACATCACATCATCATGGTAAATCTTGATGACGAGCAAGACAACAGATTTTTTTTCATCTGTACATGAAAAATGTGGAGTACGATAAAAAAAAAAATTTGCTCATATAAGAGAGCCGACGAGCGACGACGATTCTCATATAAAAATATTTTCTGATAGGTGTTTCACTTCATTGTGTAAAATGGGATGTAAAAATTGAAGTAATACACTGTTGATGCTCTTCTTTGAGAGAGTGGATGGATAAGATTGACAGCATATAAAAAAAGTATATAGTGGCCTATGATGATAAAACAGTGGAGTGTATAATATACGCGCACGCATCCATTCTTTTTTTGGTCGTGTGGGATGGGTTCATCTTGACTGTTTTTTATTGTGAACTTTAGGGCATTCGCCCATTAAATAAATTATCTGCAGAGTACAGTTACAAACAGAAAGAAAAAGGACAAGACAACAAGAGAGAAGAGAATAAAATGTTGTACAGATTGCTATTGTTGTTATTATTATTACTGCTTGTATTATCCTCAGTTGATATAGTGTGTTCCGTTTTTGTTCAATGAGCTTTTTATATAGATAAAAAAATTTTATGCATTTCTGAATGCAAATTATGTAATGTGTCGTTATGCGTCTGTTTTTGTGCTGATATGCATTTATGATATATATTTTTTGAAAGACTGGTGAAGGTTGACTTGTTGCATTTTTCATTTAGTTTGCTGTAATGAAAAGCAATTTGATGAGATGAAACATAGCATAAAATATAAACATTAGTTGAGCTCTCTTTAAATCATTCATGTTTTGTTCTTCGGATGATGATTTGTTGCGTTATCATTTGTAAGCACACACGAGGACAAACAATCTAAAAGACAAAAGCAAGGAACTGCCAATGTAAACATGAACAATACTACTAATATGTTAAAGCTTGCTCATATAAAAACAAAATTAATAATTGAATGATAATAGCGTTTCTATCCTATTACCATCATTTGTTATTACATTTAAGCAAAATTTCCTTTCAACTGAAAGGAATCGCCAACAAAAGATTTGTAGCCAACAATGCGACTATAGTATAAACAATAAGTATAGAGGCCATGGTGAACAGATTGAGAAGAGGAGTTTCAATAATTGATATTGTGTTGTCATTTGCTACACAAAAGCATGCAGATTTCATTACATTACATTTGGTCCTTTTTAGAAAATGGAGTGTAGTTTGAAAATGAAAAGTATTTTTTGTACGTAAACAAATTCTAGGCAAAAAAATGTCAATATGTTAGGTACGGAAACATTACATGTCGTACGTCGTACTTGAGTAATAATGATATCTTTTGTAATCCAAGTTGCTACAATTACGATTCAACTTTTCAATTAAATCAAGGAGGAAAATGGTGCTTTGGCTGTGATTTCACAGTTTCCTGTCATCTTCCCTCTTGTCTTTATACACCGAATGCCAATATATTTTATGGGCTTGTTGACTCTCGGCTGTTAACTCTGTTTTACAATCAGTTTAGTTGGTTGTTGTTCCCCGTCCAAAATCATCTCCAGTTATAACTTTGAAAGCATTAGATTGTTGGTGTGCTAGTAGAGTAGTGATATGTGAATGAATGAAACAAGGAAAATGAATTTTCTATTTTGATTGATGTTTTGCAGGAAGTGTGGAAGAATCGGTGTAGTCACACTGTGCTCTCAGTGCCCTGACACAAGATGAGTGCTTCTGCCCATGGCGGTTTGCTCCTGGTTCTTGTGTTTATTCTCTGCAACCTCGTTCCACTGGAATATGCTGAAGGTAAGTCTCTTTCTTTACACATTGTAGATATTTTATAACCCAAGCTCTCTTTTCTAATTTTCCAAACTCACACAAAGAAGACGAAGAAGAAACATAATAATAGTAATAATCATTTATTTCCTTTCCTCCTCTTCCTCTACTACACACATACTTTAGTGTTTTCTGCCTTAATCATGAAAACCCATACGTTCATATTCACTCCAGCTTTTCGTCTTCTTTTGTAACATTATTAGATTTCATTTATACTCTCTCTAAAGCTCCATAATATCCGTTTGACTGCCAAGTTGTTTTTCTCCTTCTTCCTCCTTCTCACAGAAGAGAGCCAGAGGAGTAGGTTGTAGGTTCATGTAACATCTATAATTATCAAGTATCAAACTAGTAGTATAGGCATTTATGCATGTATTTTCTTTGGTCCCTCTCTGTGAGTCGTCTTCTCTCACCAGAGATCCAACCACCAGTTTTCAAGATTTTCAGGACGACGACGTCGTCGATGACAGCATTCATCCATATTATCCTCTTACAATAAACTCATCACGTCTCATCTGCTCCTCCAAATCCTACCATGAAAGGCAAAACATCAGCAAATCACCACCGTCAAAATCACCATGCTTTTATTCCTCCAACCAAACCAGCAATATACTCATCTCTAATTCCTTTGAAGATATTGCTACATAGAGAATATTTATAGAATGTGTGTGTATATGCATGAATACACATTATTATTATTACAGCTCACATCAATTTCTACAGTATCATCCGCTTCCGTCACTCATCATCCACATAAAGCTACTTGATACTTCTCTTGTTTTCCCTCCATCTCTGTGTTTGGAGGAAACACAGGAGAATAGAGGATTTTCCTTGAGTTGAATGAGCCAAATCTTCTCTCTCTGCATTTCTGATTGACACTGACACCACAAAAACAGCCAACTCCATTTCACCTGCTTCTTCTTCATCGCCTTTTCACTTGACTTGAGATCCTCATCCTCTCATTATCCTACTCATTTTATATGTATTTGTAGTAACAAGTGCGATATAATATGCGTGAAGAAGATTTCGTTTTTTAGGAGATGCAAGAGATATCTGTCAAATATATTGTACTTGCAATTTTTCATGCTTCTTTTGAGCAATATAAAATGATAAATATGTAAAGCTGGTAATGTAATTATCATGTCGATACTTGCTCTCTCACTAATAAGCATAATCTCACCTGCTCTTGCTCAACTCTACTGACACACTATTATTAAATATTATTCATGATAGTGCACAACATTTACCACTGATTTTTTTTTGCTGCTGTGAGTAGAAAAATGTGTTAAAAACGCTTTTATGACACTTTTCTTAAAATTTTCGTGACGACTTTGAGCACAAAAAAGTGTGTACACTTTTCCTTTTTTAAATACGCTCTTCTCCTGCTATAAAACTTTTGCAGCAAAAACTCAAAAGTTTATTATCATTACCGAATTATTGTAAATAATATAAGCATGTGTGTATATACCTGCGTCTTCGTCACCACCGCTTGTCATCATTTGCCTATTATCATTTTCATAAAAACACATAACAATCCTTTTTAGCAATTTTTGCTCATCTTTTCGCTTCCTTTTGTCTATCAATGTGCTATTCAGTTAGAATACTTGCTGAGGTGAGCATTTTGTTAAAATATGCATGAGAGAACGCATCTCAGCAGTAGATTTTTTCTGCGTAGGCTGTGTTCTCGTCGGTTACCACTTTTGCCAGATGGGCAATTAGGCAGTGCGCTGAAGATGAAAAAAACAATAAATGTTTGATGATGGTGGTCGAGATGGAGATTCACGACGACGACATAAGTGAGTGATGAGTCGTGACAACAAGAAAAAATATTAATTTTCGCTTTTGCTCCCTAACTCCTGCATCTTCTTTCTTTGGCATCATCTCTCCCTCTAAAAAAGTCATGGAGCGTTGGGTGATAAACAGGACACACAGGTCAACCAATATTCTTCCTTTTTCAAAAAGTTGCCTCTTCGCCGTTTTTTTTATTATGACCATTTTGGTGTCTTCTTCTTCCTTCCGCCGTCATGTGCAATTATAATAAGTAACAATAAAAATATATCCGCAGTTTTTGGTGAATCGTTGTTGTGGGGGGAGAAATGCGGCAATAATAAAAAACGCTTCTCAAATATGGATATACCCAGAAAAATAATTACTGCGCACGTATGCGCATACTAATTGACAATGCGGTTGCTCATTTTTGGTGAGAAATAGGTAAAGTGAGAATGTCGACATTTTTAATGACAAAGATAGCAAAAGCGGCATGTTTACTTCTGAGGGAAAAAATTCTTTTCTTTGATGAATATGATGAAAAAAGGGTATCCATTTTGAGAGCCACTTTTATCGCAGAATTTCAGGTAATAATTGTTTGATGTTCTATTTTTACAACTTTGTATGTACCTACACATCATTTGAACAATGCAAACAATACAACAAGTGGCTTATGTCTATCTACTTTGTGGAAAGGGATGTGTATTTCTGCATTATATCATCTTTTGCCATATTATTTTCCATTCTATAAGATTTTATTAAATACTTTTTAAATACAAAGAGGGAAAAAATATTTTGATGAGGAGAATAAATAGAAAATCTCTTTTTTGGTTCTAGAAAGGGAAAATATTTAAATTTTGATAAAAGGATTTTTTAAGCAGAAAAAAAAGAGAGGATGAAGAGGATAATGGTCGTTGATGATGCTGCTTCTGCTGCTGTTGTTCTTGATGATTTGATGATCAATTGAGTGCTCTCTACACATTAAAGCAGTTTTTGTTGTTGTCACGAGGAGAGTAGTACGTAGTTTTAGTCGTTGAGTAAGGTAAAGTAGTAGTAAAAGTGCTCATATGCGTTTGTGTGTCTCTCTCTTTATGCTATTTATTGAATTCCTCGTAAAACTCATTTAGTTTTATTTGCTCTCGCTCTTCTTTTTCCCGACATGCTTCTCCTCTCAGGCTCTTTTCCTCCGACTTCTACTCAAAACACTATAATATCTTCCACCAAAAGCGCTATGTGTGTTTTTCGCTGAATCGATTACACTCTTATAAATGCATACATATATATTTTGTGATGATGATGTAGTAAAAGTTAAAAGTAGGGTTTTTGGTTGGAAAAAATGACATGGATGAGCGAAGTTTGAAGAACTCTCTCTCTCATACAACTTGATCATGGTTCTTCCATGTAGAAAATCTAGTTACATTATTCTCCTCATCCTCGCGTCAACCTCATGATGAAAATGCAGACAAAAGCTCGTGTAATATTTATACTGCGTGTTTTCCTAATATACAAAATAATAATAATGATAAGGCGTGTGTATATATTATTAAGTGTGTGTGTGTAGGTATATTAAGCATTATATCGTATTATGGCTTTTAACAAAGTGTAAAAATGTACAAAAACTGTCGAGAAATTGGTGTATGTGTGTATGTTCTGTTGACTTCACCTCATTATCCCATTGTGTAATAATGGCGTTTGATGGGAAAACCAAAATCAAACGCAAATGAGGCAGGAGCAGCAGCAGTCGTTCTTCGTAGTCGCACAACAAAGTGAACGAAAAGCAAAACTCCAAACCAAAAACCAGCACATAGTCATCATCATCATGCATGCACACCACCACACCGTCACATTTCACGACGATGATGATGAGAATGAGAAATACTACACAACAGTTAAAGGGAAGACAAGACAAGGAAACTGCATTGTTGTTACGTGTTCACAATATATCATGTAAATACACAAATCCTTCTCATCAACAACGACATGAAAAAAAAGTCGAGTTTGAAACAGGAGTTGAGAGAGACGGAGAGCTCGTCGTCTTTAAAATCAAAGTGAAAAAAGAAATATAGAGCCAAGCCTTTTGCATTTTCAATGATGCATTTTACACAATTTTTTTCCACCTTTTCTTCTATTCTTCTTCCTGATGTTGTTTTGATGCTGCTTTTTCTTCATCAGTAATTTTATGCAAGTGCACACAAGCACAGTAATAGGTGTTAAGAATGTATGCATATTGAATAATATATAATACAATGTTATTATATATGCTTTTTTATGTAAAGGTTCAACTAACCAGTTCATCAGCAGCAGGTCAAAACATAGTTTTTTCTCGTTGATTATAACAAGAGGAAAAAATGCATACCTGCTGCTGCGAAATAAGTTAGGAGAGAAATCTTATAGTTCCTCCAGGTTTCTATGTGGATAAAAAAGATGATTCTGTTGTGATGAGGAAGATGAGTAATGGAAATGTATCTGTTTGTCAGTTGATCAGAGAAGTAGCGGCAGAAAAGATCGCTTCAACTCGAAATCTCTGGCTCATTTGAGAAGTACAAAGTTTTTTCCATCTGTGTGCTCACCGTTTTTTAAAAAGTTATTACCACCTCTATTATTATTCTTATGAATGGTAATGAGATAATGGTCTGAAACTAGCCATTGTTGTCTCTGCTTCTTCTCCGTCCATGTTTCTCTCCTCAGCTTCTTTATAACAAACGTGTTGCATAATGATTATGAATGATTGACGAAAAGAGAAATCCAGAGAGAGATATGAGTTTAAGGCGAGGCCAATGTACCTACTTTTATAATAAATAGTTTGCTTCATTGAATTCTCACGCGTGTTTTTTTCGTCTTGTTCTTTGGAACAGATTTAAAATGAACGATAAACTAGGAAAATATTGAATGCATGCATGAGTAGCATTGAACTTTATGTATGAACGTAAATCTATTTTTATTTTCCATTTGAATAAAAAGGCTACAAATGACAAAAATCTTTTTTCATGAGGCCATTATTATTTTATTACATATTATTTCATCCTCAGATAAAAAGTGATACAGGTACCAAAAAAAATGAAGAGGTGGATGTGCTATGATAGCTCATGGTTCGCATTTTACTATTTCTCAAGTTGTCTCTCTTGTCCTCTGATAGCTTATTGAACAGTTCATTAGTGATTCAAATCATATATAGCGATAAAAATTGTGAAGGAGACGAGCATACGATTTTCCTCTCTGTTTTTTATTGTTGCACATCTGCTAGTGTGCGACATTACCAATAAAAATGGTTATATATTTTGTTTTGAAGGTTGTCTTTGTAAAAATGTCTCCCGTGTAGTGATAAAAATTATCACATGTAAAAAATAGCATCTTCCTTGTTACTCAAGTGTAATGTGTAGTAAATAGCGAAAAAGTTAAAAAATGGAAGCGTGTCAAATCTTCATCACACACATCAAAAAACCTCACATGTTAGTTGTCAACTGAGTATGAAGGATTTCGTTTTCTTAAGGCTTCCAATATGTTTCATTGTTGAGCAGAGAAGGCTTACGGTTTTATTTTGAAAAAAAGCGTGTGATCAGAGGATTAGTTCTGAGACTTGAGGCTTTTGTATTTAAATTTTCAACAAAAAGATAGTAGTCGATGTATGCATGTCGATATTCAATGATGTATGTAATGTCGTGGACGTAACCTTGGAATGGATTTTTCATTGAATGACAATCCATCCGTGTACCACTACCACCACACCACCATTACGCACGCACGCATTCATTAAACTTGCAATTACACATCATATCACACATCTGCTCCTGGTCATTGTCATTATCGTCAGGTGCGTTTTTATTCGTGTGTGTGGTGGTCGCGATCATGATGCTATGGTCAAAATAGTGGTTTATTCTATATTGTTAATTTCGATCAGGTGCATTCTACTGAGAACTTACCATACCACATTCATTCATTGTTGCAAAGCTTTATATTGCATGTGCATTGGCATAAAAAATAAATAAAAAGCCTATAGCAAGTAATTTCTTAATACTTGGTTTTGTTGGTAGTTTCTGGTCTGGTCAGTTTTTCAAAAGATTCTTTGAGTAGGAAAGAGTTTGGAGGGGATTACAAGCTTTAAATCATCATTACTGGGATATATGACGGCGACTCTACCTTGGCGAAACAGATATCTGTGGTCTTCAAGTAGAATTATTTAAAAAATCTTGCACCAAAATTAAATTATTATGGACAAGAAAACTTGAAGAAGGACACAAGGAATTAATTGCATGGGAGAGGAAGAAAGACCTTCAAAATTCATGAAAGAAACCAAACCATACTACCACAACAATGTCCAATTTTGTAGCTCTGACCTCTGATAGAGGATTAAAACTTACAATTATACTTCTCCTGTCCTTTGAGTTTTGTCTACCTCAACGCTAATTTCAATCTATCATCTTCCTCTTCCCAGTATTTTATCTTCGTCATAATACGCGTTTTACGACTGTGGTCAGCACCAGCCAATTTCAAGTATCCTAGCCATAAACAATAATGTTTAGAGATCAGAATCTAATCATAAAAATTGATACCTTTGTGGTATGGTGGCAGCCTGACGGCATCACCAACTACATAAATCCATTATCATTATATTATCACAGCTACTGTTACGCACAAGTAGCTAGGCATAAAAATTGATTATTGTTGGTGACATTCAGCAATAAATACTATATACAGGGGGACAATGGTAGAGGTATAATATGCTAGTCAATATTTCCAGAGCTCCTTCCATTTTCACCTTAATGTCCCCAACAACATGAGCGATGAACAATAAACGCACTCCTTTTGTTTATGGTATTACTGTCACTGGAAATCACTGGCTTTTATACTGCAATATTACTCCTTCCATAAATGCGCCAACAACAATAACCCACCCCACAATGCCCAGTTACCTTTTCATATAGCTTGCTACACACACACATACTTTGTCTTTCTCCTCGTCTTTGTTTTTACTTCTTTTTCCTCCTTTCCGGTACTAATACCAGAGGAAAGTTTAGTCGATGATTGGAACGGCGAAAGAGAAAAGGATACATGGAAAATACGACATGCATGGTTAACAGCGGAGTTGACGCTTTTATGACAAAACTGTGGACATGTCTGAGTGAGTGCTTGTTCAGGCGAGAAAAATGGAGTCAGGGCGACACACAGAAAGAAAAAAAGATATTATAAAAGGAAGGAAGAAGGATTTAATAAGAAAACGACACAAAAAAAGGGAATGCATGTCTCATGCTGCATGTGCGCCCAGTAGTAAACCATTTTCATTATTTTTCCAACAAGAAATAGCCCGAAAAAAGCTTTAAAAGCCAAGAAATAGAAAAGAGAGAAGCTACCGTGAACTGTAAGAAGGCAAATCCCTTTCTTCACTCCTTTTTTATCGTCTTTGTTCTTTATGCGCTATATATATTTTGTTACTGTTATTATTATTATTACAATAGTTTAAAAAAAGTTTATAACCATCAGGAAGAAGAAGCTCTCTCTCCACTCTACAATGTGCTGGATTGGATTGGATTTAGATGAAATGTCACTTGCTCCTGGTTTAATAACACTCATAATATATAAGAGTCTAAATATATGGGTGCTAAAAAGTTCAGGAAAAAAATGAAAATGTGAAATAAAACTGGAAATTTTCATCAAGTCTGTTGGAGAGAGAGAAAAAAAAATAAACTAAACAAGTTCCTACTTTCCGTTCACAAGTTTCCGTTTTTTTTCACACCAGAGAAAAAAAAAATATAAAAATAGACCGCGACAACGACAACAACTTATAGACATCATATATCCAAACCTTTAGCGTTTCTACTGCTCAAAAAAAATGATAACATTGCCGAGGAAGAATGACTATCCACAATAGAATTTAATTTATGCATACAATCTTCTATCTACATACATTTCACAACAAACTGGCAATAAAGCTGAATATTAAACAGTGAGAGAGAGAGAGAGGATTACTTAGGTACTTTTTGTTGCTTTTGATGACTATTTTAAAAGTTCCCTTTTCTCTCCTCCACTTTATCCTCCATTTATTAGGTTCCGTACACACGACATACAATTTTCCCTTATGTGTGATGTCGTCGTTGTTTCTCTCCTGCTATTGTTATGATTATGGTGTATGTAAAGTCTCTCTGTTGATGGCTCATATTGTGTTTTGTGTGTTGTTGTTTCACAATTTTCAAACTTGATTGTTTTATTATCCCTTTAATATTCCATGTGCACACACACATACACACACTCATACGCATTTTATATGCATACTTGCATACCAAGACATTTACAAGGAGTAATATTCCCTCTGTAGAGGTATTTCGTATAATTTTCTATATTGAAATGTGTGGTTGGTTAAGTTGGTGCTTTTGTTTAGTGCTTGGCTGCCTCTGCACCCATGTGTTGTCATGTGTCAGCAGCACTCTTTCTCTGGCATGCATGCAAAGCCATGCTGGGTTATAATGAAATGAGAAACTATTCATGGTCACTTTTATGATTTTCGGGCTGGCTAAAAGTTAAATTTTGGATTCTTCAGTGGTGGCATAGTATTGGGTAGTCGGTGTTGCTGCTGCTGCTGGCTCTGAATAATAGCAGGTGTTTCTCAATTGCGAGTAATTTTGTATCCACCTTTACGACGAGGATCATGAAGCCGAAGTTAATATGCATGCAGAGATGGTGGTGGTGGTATGGCATGGCGGTGGGTGCAGGCAATGTACATAGTTTGGTGGTGGTGGTGGTATGGTATGGTATCGTGGTGAAACTAAATTGCAACGGCAACACATTTTCATTACAACTTGTTTCATCATCATCGTCATGATCTCTACCCGATATCCTCTCTCTTCTTCTTCTGGTGGGTCGTTGTCGTCATAGTTGGTAGAAGGGAAATTTTTAAAAATGTAAAATAAATTATTGTTGTTATTACCACGCTCCTGCTTCCACTACTGCGCACTCTTGTGTCACCATTAATATATGTATACCTGGCATTTTTTTTCTTGATTGCTTTTGCCAAGGGATTTCATAATAGCTTTACAATTTAGCCACCTTTTGAAATGAAAACTGAAACCTATTAACATTTATTGTTATTGGGACTGTGTGGTTGCTGATGTGCGGTGGTGGCTGAGTATTTGACGGTGGGAAAATAGGGAAAATGATTGAATATTATTCTACTTTATTATGAATCCAATGAAATCATGTCGCTTTTATTATCATGTGTATTTCTGGCACTGGATTTCGACATCGTCTGGCATAGCCGAGACGAATTTTTCTGCTTAACAGGTTGTAAAAATTTGACCCTTCTAGTTGGAAAATAAAATTGTAATTACTTTTATGATTGGGATTTGCGGACAAGTGAAAAAAGGTGTCCGAAGACGTGGTTTCACGGTGGATCATAATATTCATAATATTATTATATTATTATGAATATTATCATCACAAGAGATAATTTAGAAGAAAAGACATAAATTCATAATTGTATGGATGAGCATGAATCTCATTATTTCACAGTACCACGAAAAAATATTCCCATCGTTTTCCACCCCTTTCCCTTTCTCCAATCACTCTGGTATGCAATTCCTCTGACAATTGATGATCACACGGAAAAGATTCTATTTTTGGCGTGCTCGCTCAAACAGTTAATTTGCGGTGATGAAGCTACAAAAAGCGACGCGAAATAAAGAATACGGAAAATTCAGAGACAAAAAAAGTATCTGCGAAGAGCAAATGAAGCTGAGAAAATAAAAATCTCCTGCTGAAAGTTACGCGGATACAAATGATCCATGTTTTTACTACCGACGCGAGAGTATTTTGTACTAGTAATAATATTTCTTCATGGTTGGTGGTAGTAATGCATCATCGGCAGAATGACTGTCAGGCTAGGGCAGGCGGAGGGAACAAGGAGGAGAAAAAATTGTCACAGCAGGGAATATTTTCGCTGATGGCTGTGTGCAAAAAAAACTCTCTGAAAAGTATTCAGACGAGAGACAGTAGGGCAAAAGATGAGAGATGCCCGAGTCCTTTGAATATGATCTCAAGAAAGATGTGATGGGAAGAAGGCGAGAGAGAGAGAGGAGGAAAATGATGAAGAGTTTTAGGCAACCTGTCATCCTATAAAAATCCTTTATCGGTCGTCCCTTTCTTCTTCATTCTCTACCTATCTATCTAGTGAGCATTAAGCGGGGAGGTAAATATGTAAAAAATAAATTTTCATACGTGAGCGTGAGATGTTGCTAAATTTAACAGCTCATCACTCATCAAACTGCCATTATTATGATTTTCATGCTCACCATCATAATCACCGTAGCGATCGGTTAGAGGTGTTCTTCATTAAAAATCGATTGCTTCATTTCATGTTTGTGACTGTGTGTCCATCCCATTCTCACCTTTTTAAATGGTCATAAAAAAGGGTTTCATGGTGTTCAGGAATGTTGAAAATTGACTTCTATTTTGTTCTTGCCGCCATCTCGGATCACAGCCTTGAAGTTAGAAGAATATTATGTGATGGTCTGGTGCTTTTTTTCATGCTATCATAAATCGACGTCACCTAATCATCATTATCCGATTTCTACAGAATTTTCGAACCGTTAAAAAATGATTTTCGTGCTGGCTTGTATGTGTGCTTAATAAATCCCTATTATTATTCATCTCCTGTCTACTATATGGCTCTACGCATTCTGTGCACATACACCACACGGGAAAGATGAAAAGAGTCAGAGAGACAAGCACAAAGGCTTTTGTTGTTTGCGTATGCATAAAAGAGGACGGCAATGTCGACCATTTTGATGACGATCTTTCCCAACTAGCCTTTGTTGTTTTGTCTGTCGCTTGACGCTTTGTTGAAAAATTTTAATCGGAAATTGCTTATTTTTTTGCTGGCGGATGCCGATATGTGATGGTGGAATATCTCTCTGAGGTTTTATGAGTGGTGGACATTGTGCTGAGAGGATGCCGGGTGTGCAAATTGCAAAATAAAATAAAAGTCAATGAATATTACAATATTTCATGTGAGAAAATCGACGAGCATGAGGAGACCGATGTAGTGGTTGATGGAAAAGTGTTTTGCAAAGTTTACACATTATTTTGTTAGGTGCTAACCATAAAATTAATTTCTAGATAATTTACAGGATGGTTTCTCTTCGTCTTCCTTTGTCTCCCTCCTCCTTTCTCTTTATCATTTCTATTGAATAAAATTGCGCTGTAAAATATCTCATTTTAATAATATGCATGAATTGTTTTCATTTCTTAACAGGTAAACAAACAGCGTATGCGTGCGAAGGGAACATTCTTCGCCTCGAGTGCGAGCAGGGCAAAGTAATTCATCTGATCCGAGCAATTTACGGCCGCTTCTCCATCACGATATGTAACGAAAATGGGAACACTGAGTGGAGTGTCAACTGTGGCAGTCCCAAGTCCATTTTGGTCCTTAATGGAACGTAAGTTTGCATTCTCAATTTATTAATATTTTCACATCAAATCTCATTTTCTCCGCGCACAACTTGTTTCTGCATCTTCTCTCAGTCGTCGCATGAGTAACAATAATCACGACTACGACACTAATAATAATAATAATAATAAGGGGGAAACATAAAAGAAACTTAATTAGACAGGATATTATTAGTTGCAATATGAATGATGGCTTTACACAATAGTATGCACGGAAATGCAAGACTTTAATAATCTTTTTAAAATGTTCCAACATTCACAAAAAACATTTCTCTGGTAACGCCAATATGTCTATATTTGTCCTCGAATTTGCCAAGGGAAACTTGCTAGTGATATACCAAATGGTGAAGTAGATGATGACGAGGAGTTAAGCGTATTTCCTCTCTTGTTCTGATTGTTATTATCTTCCTTGTTAATCTTCTTTCTATGGATGTGTGATGATGACGAAGAAGATGAGAAAACCTACATAAAAGCGGACATGGAAATTCTTACAAATGGCTTGGGAGCACGAAATTTGCCATCCCTGGTCAACCTGAAAAATCCCTGGTGAAACCCTTCCCTGATCCAAAACAAAATCCCTGATCACCCCA